>LGRX02035943.1:0-91238 GCA_001247695.2 Cymbomonas tetramitiformis | reverse complement strand
TTTAGATTGCCACCCTCTTTGAAAAATCCGGTTTTTTATGTCACGCTTTTGTGTATAAATTTTTAGAGACTTCATTCCGTCAAAAACTATTGCAAAACGAACACTGCTTTGCGTCACGCTTTTCGATGTTCGCTTTTTGATGTCCCACTTTTGATGTTCGCTTTTTGATGTCCCACTTTTTATGTCACGCTTTGTATGTCACTCTTTTTATGTTCGCTTTCGACTGTCACGCACTTTAACGTCGTAGATGACCGTGAAACGAATTTTAATATGTCGTGGATGGCACTTTTCGACTGGGATACACTTTAGCGCCGTAGATGAAAACTGACAAACGAGTTTTAAGTCGTGGATAAGTATGTGACACACGCGGCAGTATATAATAATTTGAACCCATTTCAATGTCAAGATGTCAAAGGTCACTGGATATTTAGAATATTCAATATAAAGCCTGTTTATATTTAATTGGTCAATGTTTAATTTTATTGAAATTGACGGTGTCACGACTCTTGAGTATAAATATAAATTAGCGTCCAGTATTATATTTTAACCGAGTATAACTAATTAATATGTTAAAATAAGATGAAGACCTTTAATCGAGTATAAA
Source organism: Cymbomonas tetramitiformis (assembly GCA_001247695.2). NCBI lineage: Eukaryota > Viridiplantae > Chlorophyta > Pyramimonadophyceae > Pyramimonadales > Pyramimonadaceae > Cymbomonas > Cymbomonas tetramitiformis. The sequence continues at coordinate 90,634 of LGRX02035943.1, read as the reverse complement.
TATATGGATGTGGTCGACATTGACACAAAAACGTATGACATGACATGTCATGACACGACACGACACGACACGACATGACATGACATGACAAGACATGACATGACATGACATGACATGACATGACATGACATGACATGACATGACATGACATGACATGACATGACATGACATGACATGACATGACATGACATGACAATGACATGACATGACATGACATGATGACATGACATGACATGACATGACATGACATGACATGACATGACATGACATGACATGACATGACATGACATGACATGACATGACATGACATGACATGACATGACATGACATGAAACGCAGTCCGTAAAGCGTTGAGCTGAGAGCTTCGAGAATGAAAGATGATGACACCGTCAATCTGTCATGAACGTCAGTTGTATGGGCTGGCCGAGTCCGATGGAAATCAAGTTGCTTCTCACATTTGGGGGATATTTAGATTGTCACCCTCTTTGAAAAATCCGGTTTTTTATGTCACGCTTTTGTGTATAAATTTTTAGAGACTTCATTCCGTCAAAAACCAGCTATTGCAAAACGAACACGGCTTTGCGTCACGCTTTTCGATGTTCGCTTTTTGATGTCCCACTTTTGATGTCCCACTTTTGATGTTCGCTTTTTGATGTCCCACTTTTTATGTCACGCTTTGCATGTCACTCTTTTTATGTTCGCTTTCGACTGTAACCTGTCACGCACTTTAACGTCGTAGATGACCGTGAAACGAATTTTAATATGTCGTGGATGGCACTTTTCGACTGGGATACACTTTAGCGTCGTAGATGAAAACTGACAAACGAGTTTTAAGTCGTGGATAAGTATGTGACACACGCGGCAGTATATAATAATTTGAACCCATTTCAATGTCAAGATGTCAAAGGTCACTGGATATTTAGAATATTCAATATAAAGCCTGTTTATATTTAATTGGTCAATGTTTAATTTTATTGAAATTGACGGTGTCACGACTCTTGAGTATAAATATAAATTAGCGTTCAGTATTATATTTTAAGTATAACTAATTAATATTCTAAAATAAGATGAAGACCTTTAATTGAGTATAAATATATGGATGTGGTCGACATTGACACAAAAACGTATGACATGACATGACATGACATGACATGACATGACATGACATGACATGACATGACATGACATGACATGACATGACATGACATGACATGACATGACATGACATGAAACGCATTAAAGCGTTGAGCTAGAGCTTCGAGAATGAAAGATGATGACACTGTCATGAACGTCAATTGTATGGGCTGTCCGAGTCCGATGGAAATCAAGTTGCTTCTCACATTTTTTTTGGGGGGGGGGTAGGGGGGTGGGGCGAAGCCCCCTCCCCCTCCCTTCACTGGGGTGGCCGTGACCCGTAGGGGAATCGACGGCTTACTATTTATTAATTTTTATTCTTTGAAAGGGAGAACAATTGGGCTGCCTGAGCCTCGCAGGGGATTTGGCCTTTTAATTTTTGAGGGTGAGATTGGGTGGGGGCTTCCGTGCCCCCCGTGGCTCGCGGTCCCGGCGCCCACTGGGTTGGTGAGCCCGGCTCGAAGGGGGGTAGAGACATCAAATTCTTAAAATATTTGCTACTATGCTTCAGATAACACTATTGGTTGCAAATACCGAATTTTGCTATGTAGATATTTGGATACTGTGATGTTCAATCTACTATTTTATTGGTCGATCTAGAGTTGACACCTAAATATCAATGACACATGTCAAAATGATATGATTGCCGCCATTTTGCGGTTATCGTTGACACAATGATATTGTCAGATTATGAACACAATTTCCAAGAAACATTCTCAAACATGCCAGCTATTAAGTTTGAAGAACTCATATCTGGAAAAATGTGTACTATTACCAATCTTTCATGTTATTGGTTGTTCTACATGTTGAACATTTAAATTTTAATGACACATGTCAAACGAATAATGCAATGGCCGCCACTCATGTAATTACACAATGACATTTGTCAGCATTGTGGACACAGTTACCAAATCTATTTAATACTATAGATTGAATTTACTTCCCTGTAGCAACCTATAAATTGTTCAACGACTCTTTGTTTAAACCATTATTGGCAATACAAACCACAGCAACTCTATCCAGATACACTACTGATAAACATGTCTGCACCTATCAAGTTCGAAAAAACATGGTTTGCAACCATTAACTCTTATGCTAGAGTGGCATTTGGAGTTCCCATTGTATGGTTGGCTACACCGTCACTTTGTAAGATACATATCAAGGCATGCGTGCTCGTGCTTGCAACCAAGTTCTTCTTGGCATCATTAGCTACAATTTGAGCTATCGAATGCCTTGACAGGGGGTATCTGAGGGGTCTAAATATGCGTTTATTGGGGTGTAAATCGATACTGTGCTCACACTATTTGCTTTATAAATAATTAAGTATTCGAGCGATTTAAGGTGATCCATCAACAATTGATAGAAATTAAATATCTCGCACCAGTGGACAAGTGTCCAACAAACCAATAGGGATTTAGTAATTAACTCCAAGCCAGTCGACGTGTCCAATAGGAACAAGACATAGTCTGAAAACTAAATATCGATTTCCGCCGTGTGCATAGGAACAACGAACAAGACATAGTCTGAAAATCAAATATCGACGATTTTCATCGCACGACATACAACAACCAATAAGGGCACAATTAAATCACTATACGTCTCGCACAGCAACATGGTGCCGCCAGGATCTTTTAAGCAGATCTGTTGGCAGCCTGTGGTAACCAATAGGAACAAGATATATCAATGTGCGGGAACGAACTGACCACTACGTGCTGCTCAAATGCCTACCTCACACGACAGGTTCCTTTCAAATACCGATCGGTTGAGCGTGGGATACCTATAAACCAAGTTACCCACCATGCAAATGCACGATTGCGTGATTTGCAAGGCTCGTGGATATGATCCTGGCCCGTGCCAATGTGTTCGCGTAACCGTCGGGGCCATGCTTGTCAAACGCCGTCGATTGGACAAATTGCCCCAAGCGTCTATTTTGAGTAGCTTAGGTGTGAAAACCGGGTTAAAGAGCACGAACAACGACCCGGTGGTACGTAGGCCTAGCTTGGACGCTCGTCGACTCGACCCCCAGGACGGGTCAAACGCAGCACAGAAGCGCTGGTTACCGGTCCTCTTGAAGTCTATCCAGAAAAGCAAAGTGGTATATTGTTTGTTGCCATGCGCGTAATATATCACAAACGACGACACACTTTGTCTATTTATCTGATTTTCATATGATCTGATCTCATTCTGATCAGATCTGATCAGATCTGATCTGATCTCATTCTGATCAGATCTGATCAGATCTGATCTGATCTGATTCTGATTATGTCTGATTGACAACCTTGCCGAGAATATGTGATAACAATTTGCGGATCCCGGCCGTATATCCATGGCCATATACTAACCATGTATATTTTGGCTGAAAAATCAACCATAAATAGGTCTTTCATAGACGAACAGATTGATACATCGTTTGCAAGCACGGGCACAATATTCCGTGAAAGCATTCATTTGCAGTCAAATTTGCAGCGTACGCCTTAAAGCGTAATAACCGCGAAAATGATATATCAAGTAATTCAAAGCGAAAAAAACGAATGCAGCAAGTCAATAGTTAAATATTAAGTAATTTGAAGCGGGTACCTGCTTGTCAATAGGAATAATAAATAGTTCAGAAAATATCAAATCTCGTATATGCATACACGTTCAACAAGACATAGGAAATCAATTAATTAACTCCGAAAAGCCTGAAACACTTATCGATTTAAACAGCTTATTGATGGTCCGGGGAAGGGGTTAAAGCAGATAGTGTGAGCACAGTAATCGATTTCCGTAGTTTACTACGGAGATTCTAGCATGGGAGTTAAAGCCAGGTCCGAAAATGGAGAGGACTAACCTCACCCAGGATCATTTGAGGGTGATGGCATAACTTGAGAGTAAGGTCAAGGCCCTCTCCAGAACCAATGCGAAGAAGCCTGTGGTAACCCTGATATTCAGGGACGCCTGTGGTAACATCCTAATATGTACGGGCTGGAGAGCTCTTGCTGGGTCCACCAGGGACGACCGGAGTCCATTAATGGACCATGTCGAGGTTGGTAAAATCTACGACATCTATTTTTCTGTAGGAACATTCTACAATTTAAGTGTTTGCAACTCTTATGAGCTTAGTCGCAACCTGGGCGACATTTCTGGAATTGTTCAGACACTTGACGCCATTGTGGAGGTAACAAAGGCGTTACCTCCAGCCTTTATCGAAGAATATGGGCAACCTCCTAATAATTGGTTCCAGAATCGTCAAGTCCTTACTATCGCCAGCGACAGCGAGGACGAAACTTACATTACCCCTCCTCCTCCTCATGCGAAGAGGCGCAAGAACAAGGACAAGAAGACCAAAATAATGCGCTTTGGACTTTGGCCTTTGGCATGTGGAGGACCTTGGAGCCAGTGAGGTTCCACCAGGTAAATGTTTATGTTTTAGTTTACAGTTGGATAGTTGGATATGTGTTATTTAAGTTGTTTATCTTGAACACTTGCTTTTTGGAATGAACGCGCAGGTGCTTCAACCGCCAGCGCGGCAGAAGTTCCTCCTGATGTCGTTACCATGGAAGTTACCCTGGTACCACCACCATTTGGTGAACAAGTTGTTCCACCTACTGAAGCAGATCAGTCTGGAGCAACTCCTGCGCCAACCACAGTGGTGCCTGCATCTACAGCAGCAACAGTGGCGAACGATGAGGCCACAGTTGCTGTGGCGACTGCCCCTGTTACTGTGGAGAACAATGTAATTGCTTCTGAACCTGCTCCTGTGCCCAAACGCGGAAAGGGTAAAAAGCCTCCACAAGCTGGACAAGACTTCTTTAAGGCGTAAATGTCCTATTTGACAGTAATAGATGTCTATTGACGGTAATGATGTCCTATTTGGCAGTAAAGGCTGGTGCTAAGATGAAATAGAATTAGACTTAGCTTGACAGTATAGCATGACACTTAAGCTTGACAGTGTGTATGGCTATAAATTTCAACTGTATATTTTTGAGAAAAACACATTTGAAAATGTTGTGTTTTAACAATTATCAGTGTTATCCTTGTCAGTTGCATGTGTCACGAATTTTTAAATTGTAAAATGGATAGTGTTATTAATTGAACTGGCAATCGTAAGCTATGCTGTATCCAAAGGGCATCCATACGCTCCAGAGGGTTTTAATAGACCTTATGCAGCATCTTCATCGAGTCCGAATGGATGGTACCGTCAAAAATATGCATTGTCTTTGGTAAATGGGCGCATCACATCAAATACCTCATTTGGAGGTAATACCATAAACATCGACAGAACTCTTCTCGGAAAAGCGATGCCCATTGATGATGAGGTGAACTCACTGCTCCTAAACTCTTCTAACTTAGATTTTCGTACTTTTTAACTTGACAACTTTCTTTCAGCAACCTATGTGGCATGGATGATGAAAGCCAATTGCTTAACACCGTAAGGGCGAATTCGTTTTTAGCAGTATGGGATACTGGAATATCCTAGTTCACTAGATATCAGAAACTCCCGAACTCTGTGGATAAACTCATAAGATAAATAAACCCTAAGCTAGATATACCCGGAACGGTCTCGGACGGTTTCGGAGTCTAGCCTACCTGTGACACGGCGTGTGTCACAGCACGAACCTATAGATCAGTCAGCAGTCCAGTGTTGGTCCTAGTAGTCTGTCATAGGGGCCTGACCGGGACTCCCAGTCAGGGCTGCCTATACAGATTTCAGCATGGGATCAGTATGAGGGCGGAAACATCCATAATTGCCACGGTAGTCAACTATTGGATATTTATGAAGTATTAGTGCCCATATTGGGGACTTGGGCAAGGTCCCTCAACCCTGCAATGCCCACCAAACTCGGTTTATCGAGTGGGGGACTTTGTGGAAAGTGCAGGGGTGTTCTGCTGCCAGGTGACGCAAAAGCGTGCTCTATTATGGAGAGTGCTATAAAGGCTTCAAATCAAGGATATGGTATTTTCTCCCATTGGTATACACCATGATACATCATCGCCCACTCATAACATCAAGTCAATAGTGGTGTCATGTTCATGGCGCATGCCCAAAAATGCCCCCAGCAGCTGTTCAATCGAATTTCCTTAAGTATGGTGATCGCGGGTTACATATATTCATGTGTGCACATACGGTGCGAGTGATAACGAAGTGCCATATCATCCACCTAGTTCCGCAATACAAGGTATGCGAAGAATCGTGGCAAATGGATGTCTAGAACTTGGGTTATTGTCGAAAACGTGAATATATGTCGTGATGTATATTCACCTCGAAAACATGATCAGTCAGGGAACATATCAACCTCCTATGGCCGGTCTGTGGCCGTACGATGAAGGCTGTGGCTGAGGGTTGGCGGAGACGAATTATGTAAAATTTTGAAAATTTTCCCGAAATTGTGCGATTTTTATGATATTGTCATACTTAAAATTAAAAGTTTGCGCCTGCGGCGGGCAATTTTAGATTTTGGCCGAGATGGCCGAAACTTGGCCGATGGAAAATTTGAGTGTTGGCCGTACGACATAAAAGTTTGATATGTTCCCTGGGATCAGTATGACAATTCGCCCTTAAGGTGTTAACAAACGACTTATTCTGGCTTTTTGTTGCACAGAAACTGGAGCTCCCATATTACAAAAAATATCCACACCGGCATATATTTTGTCGTCCCATGAAAAAAGAAGCCAATGCAGCCGAGAAAAACAAGAAACGCAAAGAGGCTCCCGAAAGCGTGCAGGCACCCGAAGTGTCAAATAAAGCGCCCAAGACCTTATCTCTAGTTCTAAAAGAGGACATCGGCATCGGACCATGGGGTATTGCCTATTTTCTCATTCAAGTTTCCGTTTCCTATTCCTTGCCTAGACATGAGCTTGGTTAGAGGTTGAAAAATAGTTACAGGGTAGGAGCTAGAGCTGGGTTTGTGAATCAAGAGCTTTAACAGCTCCACTTGCACCCTTCCCCTTGGCCTTGGAAACTGCTTTCCGATTCCCCTTCGGGTTCTTGCTACCTTCACCAGCATGGTTGCCGGGTACTTTCTGCTTCGCGTAAGGAGTACTGTCCGAGAGCTGCATCGGTGCACCACTTGACATGACATATGCCGTCACCGTCCCCACCAAACGGAAGGTGAGCCCCGCTGAGAAGTTGGAGGAGGCGAGAGTCCAGTAGTTGGTGTCGCCAACCTTTGCCGCTGTCCTCGCCCCACCTGGCTGCTCCGAGCGCCTCTGCTCCTCGGCCGCGATCTTTTCCCAGGCAAAAGCCAATACCTGCTTAAAGCCTTGATACCTCTCGGCCTCCTCGGCTATTTCCCCATCGGCAAAGGGCAGCTTCGTGGGTAACGTTTTGAGGTCGCCGTCTGCATAATCGGGCAGGCGGATGTCGTGGGCGTAGACCTTGTTGCTCTGCAGCTGAAGAAACGGGTATCTGTCGCAAAAGTGCTCCTCCCGCTTGAGCGTGACATGTCGGTTCTGAAGGAGAGGGGTTTGAAACATGACGTATTCGGCCGTGTTCCCGGAATGCTTCTCGCTCAACAAAGTGGCATGCCACTGACCCGAGCTGCCTTGGCTCAAGTTGGCGCAAACGAACCGGATTGTGGCGCCGTGTAGATCAAGACCAGCCTCCTGCCCAAGGTCCATCACTATTTCTACTTGCATGCCCTGTACCAAGGGCATGCGATACGTAAGTTTCTTCTCCCGGGTGAACTGTGCCTCGAGGTAGACGTACACCTGTAGAAGCCACCATTTCGAAATAAATAAAAGTTACAGGCCAAATAAAAGCAAACAAAGTGATTTTCAAAGGCAGGCCGGTCGCTTACCGGCTGTTTCCCGTTCACCAAACGCGGCACCAACTCCGTTCGCGCGTTCTTGACGTTGGTACGATGCACGTTCGAAGTATCTTCCTGCGCCATCTCGTCGAAGGACAGATATTCGGGGTCATCCGCAGATGGACCCCGTACGACTTGAAAGTCGACCGCTGCTCGAACATCTTCATCCTCACGGAAGACGAAGGTGATGTCCTTGACGTCCCCGTGCTGGCAGGTGAGGTACGCGATTGCATCCCCAAACGTGGGGAACACACCTGGATTGCCTGGTTTTCGTAGGTTGAAGATTACCACGCGATCCGCAACCGCATGCCCGGACGCAGGAGGCCTCCAGATCTGCTTGAGCCACGCCAGTCCCACTAACAGAGGCAACCCTAGGCTGTTGACCTCCTCAAACTCAAGCAGAAACAATTTTCTACCCTCCCTTGCCTTCGACCTAGGCTGCTCCAAGCCGTCATCCTCGTCGACCTGGTGGGGTGCGTCCACGATGACGCGTGTGTCCTCCTCCCCGGGTTGGGGCCCGTACCGCTCCTGGCACAACGTCAGCATATTACTGACGATGTTTTTTTCGTCCGCCTTGTATAGTTCGCTTTCAAAAACATTATACTTGGACCCGTCCTCCAAGCATTTCAGCAGGAGCTCTTTCCCACAGCCATTTTCCAGCCCGAAGTCTGCATGTATGATTACGGGCTTGCCGTCCCCATCCTTCAGACCGCCCTGGTCCAAGCACTGCCCCAAAAGCACGTACTCCCACCCATCGGCCGTGACCTTTACCAGCTCCTGGCAGGTGATCAGACCCAGCGAAACAAGGTCCACGCTGAACGCATCTAATTCAGCGTGGACCTGCAACTGATCCAAGGGGTTGCCGTCCTCCTCGTAAGGCAACAAATCCTTTGCGGCTTGCATCTCTTCTGCGAGGTTTTGCGCCGCATGTGCTTCTTCTGCTGTAACCGGAGGATCGGGTGCTTTTTTTGCGGGGGTGGCATCGGAGGCATTATCACCACAATATTCCTCCATTTTTTCAGTTACCCTTAAAATTGAGTCATCTGTAAAAAGCTTATTCTCTAGAATGTGTTTCCACAAGGGGCCTTTCAATTCGTAGTTATCCCATGTTAGAATAATCTCGCTCACATCTGCCGCACATTCATAAGGAACGATACACTTGCCCTCGTTTTTGAGCTTTTTTTCTAATATCTTCTCCAAATCGGGAAGGGCCCTATCCAACAGTTCTTGTACGGAAGCTAAACCCATTATTCTTGAACACGAAAGCGCAGAATATAAAGTGAAATCTTGCGGTTTTTCGTCACCGGTACCCAGACAATAAATTGTTTAAAAACTACCTGGGCACCGGTGACGAAAAACCGCAAGATTGTGTCAAGGTGGTAACAATCTACCAAAGTCCTCGACGAATTCTGAGAATTCGTCGAGCGGGGCATCAGCGCCCGTGACGAATTCTGAGAATTCGTCGAGCGGGGCCCCAGCGCCCGTGACGAATTCTGAGAATTCGTCGAGCGGGGCCCCAGCGCCCGTGACGAATTCTGAGAATTCGTCGAGCGGGGCCCCAGCGCCCGTGACGAATTCTGAGAATTCGTCGAGCGGGGCATCAGCGCCCGTGACGAATTCTGAGAATTCGTCGAGCGGGGCCCCAGCGCCCGTGACGAATTCTGAGAATTCGTCGAGCGGGGCCCCAGCGCCCGTGACGAATTCTGAGAATTCGTCGAGCGGGGCCCCAGCGCCCGTGACGAATTCTGAGAATTCGTCGAGCGGGGCATCAGCGCCCGTGACGAATTCTGAGAATTCGTCGAGCGGGGCATCAGCGCCCGTGACGAATTCTGAGAATTCGTCGAGCGGGGCCCCAGCGCCCGTGACGAATTCTGAGAATTCGTCGAGCGGGGCCCCAGCGCCCGTGACGAATTCTGAGAATTCGTCGAGCGGGGCCCCAGCGCCCGTGACGAATTCTGAGAATTCGTCGAGCGGGGCCCCCGCGCCCGTGACGAATTCTGAGAATTCGTCGAGCGGGGCCCCAGCGCCCGTGACGAATTCTGAGAATTCGTCGAGGGCCCTCGACGAATTCTCAGGATTCGTCAAGGGCTCTGGGGCCCTGAAAGAATTCCTGAACAATTCGTCACCAATGTCACGAAACAGAAACACCTAAAGCGGTTTACCCGACTCAGGTAAGTATTTTTTGTTCTGCTCAAAACATGGAGTCCCGCAAAAAGAGACCCTCCAGAAAGCAGCTTGACAAAAAACAGCGAAACAATATCGCCACGTTTTGCTCGGCTGAATATTCATGCGGATGCTCTGAGAGATGCGATCGTCAGTTTGCGTACGCTTCCTACGAAAGAAACTCTAATCATAAGAATCTTCTATCTCAGAGAGAGCTCACTTCTGTGCTGACTTCCACTATTGCTGCTCGGGACCTTTGAACCGGTTTCGGAAGGGCTGACTTTCGGATCGTGTTTCGAAACCCATCCCTTTGTCCACTGGTTCGTATGACCGCTTCCGAATATTTTCTGCCAACTGGGCCTTACTGACTCCACGTCATTTGCCTACATTGCACCAAAAACTTGTCCCTCCCGTGAGATGAAACCTTTTCGGACGGTCCACAACTAACCTAGGAGCTAGGACCAAATTTTACATATGATGGCTTGCATTCCTGGTCAGTTGACAGTCGCAAACGCTAAACGGTCACAGTCAACAGTGCCGTTCATGAGTTGAATGATGTATATATATATGGAAATGCGAGTTATCGCAAATGACTCTTTACGCAAAAAGACTTTTTCCTTCGGGCCCAACTTTGTTGCGCTACTGCAGGCACAGCCCCTTGTGATTTTAATCACATTACATGAAGTACAATTTTTTCCAACGTTCGTAACTAAGATATATTTATTCACAAGGCGAATACCTTTTTCTTGAGCTCTTGATCGACCCCATCTGCAACCGCATCAGCTTCGTTTGCAGTCGCGACTACAAGCTAAGTTGATGCGGTTCAAGATAGGGTCGACCAATTCACGACAGGCGAGGGGTGTTCTTGCGTTCTAGCGCTAGAAACTTGTCAGATATATTCGTATCAATAATTTGTATGAGTATATCCCGTAAATGTCAGGTCATACCTTGAAGCATACTTCAAACAGTCGCATATCATTGGTTCCAAACCCAAAACATCTGCCTTAGAAATAAATTGCGCGTCTCGCGTACAAGTAACTTGAAGCTTTGAGCTTCAAGTAACTTAAGTATATGCATCTTGTCAGTATTTGTGCCAAGTTTCGGGCTCTATGACGCACGGGAAGCCCTCGGCTGTTTGGCATCTTTGGGTTTGGGTTCGAACCCAAACCCAAAAACAAAACATCTGCCTTGGAAATAAATTGCGTGTTTCGCGCACAAGTAACTTGAAGCCTTGAGCTTCAGGTAACTTAAATATATGTATCTTGGCAGTATTTGTGCCAAGTTTCGCGCTCTAGGACGCACGGGAAGCCCTCGGCTGTTTGGCATCTTTGGGTTTGGGTGTCACGTTCGAACCCAAACCCAAAACATCTGCCTTAGAAATAAATTGCGCGTTGGGCGCACAAGTAACTTGAAGCTTTGAGCTTCAAGTAACTTAAATAAATATCTCTTGGCAGTATTTGCGCCAAGTTTCGTGCGCTAGGACGCACGGGAAGCCCTCGGCTGTTTGGCATCTTTTTTGATTAACCCAAACCCAAAACTGCCTTGCAGAATTGGAGTTATCATGCACTCTAAATAACGAAACCTGGCAGATACGTGTATTCATAACAATAATATGAATATATCCTGGAAGTTTCAGGGCCTACCGTCAAGCATACTTCAAACAGTCGCATCTTGACAAGAGGCGTTATGGGTTTGGATTCTCTTGTGAAGATGCGACCGTTTCGAGCAATCTCGAAGGCATGCTCTGAAACTTACGGGATACATTCGTATTATTAATACGAATATATCTGACAGGTTTCTTGCGCTAGAACGCAAGAACACCCCTCGGCTGTTGTGAATTGGTCGACCCTATCTTGAACCCCATCGACTTAGCTTGCAGTCGCGACTGCAAACGAAGCTGATGCGGTTGCAGATGGGGTCGATCTAGAGCTCAAAAAAAGGTATTCGCCTTGTGAATACATATATCTTAGTAACGAACGTTGAAAAAAATTGTACTTCATGTAATGTGATGAAAATCACAAGGGGCTGTGCCTGCAGTAGCGCAACAAAGTTGGGGCGGGCAGGCGATAACTCGCATTTCCATAGTTAATAACTCACAAACGGCGTTGTTGTCACTGTTAGAACTGCAAAAAGCGACAGGAATTGCAAAAACGGACACGATTCTGCACAAGACGACACTGGAGAACTCCATCGTCCATGTCGCTCGGCTGTCGCTGTCGCCGTCGCTGTCGCTGAGTGTCACAGTTCCCCGACTTCAGGTGCCATGTCACAATCGCAATATATTATGATCGCGTCTTTATAATTGGTCGCCATTCCAAGTTTCCAGTCAAAACGTTCCATGGTGGCAGACATCCGTATCTTTCTCCCAGTTCAGCGTTTCACATGAAAACATTTGCAGGTTTCGGGGGCTTCCGAAACCCTTTTCGGAGGGTTCCGAAACCCATACAAATGTTGTTTTGGCTTCCGAAAGTGAGAACCGGTTAGAGTATTCATGCCTAATTTTGCCATCTTATCGGGCTCGTCGAGACCTTTAATTTGATACCTCATATGCTGAATACTCCCACCGGATTCACTTTCGGCAACATAAACACACACTCGTAACCTTCCGAAACCGGTTTCGGAAGGTTCCCAAACCAAAAAACGGGTTTCAAAAGGTAGATCCCGAAGTGGGGCTTCCGAAACCGGTTCAAAGGTCCCGAGTGATGCAGTCGTGCGGGACTCTAAAACAGGAGAGCGTTGCATCCCTTGTATCAGCACCCCGTTCAAGTTCGGTGACAAGAGGGTATGCGCTGTCACTTTCCGCAACTTATGGGGCTTGCCACGTGCTACATTCTTTCGGTATCAGAAGGCTGCCCTAGCAGTGGGTGGCATGATTCCGAAGACGACGGTTTTTCAAGAGAAAAAGATCCCCAAAACGCCGTTCGGTCCTTGTTACGACGCTTTTAAGGACTGGGCTATGGTTCACATGTTAAAAGGTCTTCCACAAGACATGCCAACCGATGGGTCGCTACAGATCAAGCCGCTGGATTACGACGTCGAGTATATTAATTACCGACGCCTGGTGGCGGAACCGGTCCTTGTCGTGAATAAGACCTTCCGGAAATACTGCAGGCACTTGGTCAAGAAGGAACTGAACATCCGTATTCGGAAGAAGGTGGAAGTGTCAGGCATGTGTTCGATCTGCGACAACCTTGACGCGCGTTGGGCTAAGTTGCAGGCTTCCGACCCAGACCATGACGCTTGGAAGGAGTTGACTAACCTGAAGGAATCACACAGCGAGACGCACAAGTATCAACGCAACTGCTACGACGCACGCAGGAGAGAAAGCGCTGATCCTCTTGGGGAGATCGACTCCATCGCCCTTGACGGGGCGGCAAACAAGAATACCGTGGTGCCTCACGCCCCTCATCAAGTGAAACACATCAACGAGAAGAAACAGAATTTCTTCAACTTGCATCTGCAGCTCACTATATTCCATGGTTGCATGTTGCTCTTCAATCTGAGTTTTCCTTGGAGCAAACCCAAAGGCGCGAACATGATGCTGACTTCCTTTACCAACCTGCTTGTGCTCCTGGCTTTTGGGCATAGTGGCAAACGGTTCTTCAGGAAGACGTTGCATCTTCAAGTTGACGGAGGCTCTGAAAACTGGAATCGCTACACGTTCGGCTTTTGCGCCCTGCTGGTTCATTATGGCATCTACCACAACCTCGTGTTGCATCGCCTGATGGTTGGACACACCCACAACGATGTTGATGGCTGGTTCGGTTTGATGAAGATGTACATATTCGGTAAGGATGCTACAAAAGCAGGCCGATGGCTCGTCTTACTCGAAGACTATATCAACTGGCTTGTATCGTGGCCGGTAAATAAGTTCTTGAAGCTGGTACAAGTTCAGGGTCAGCAGCTGGACTTCAAAAAGTGGTTGAAGCCGCATCTGAACTGGAACCTCACGGGATATGGAGGTATGGTGCGCGACGTGCATTACGTGGAATTCCAAAAGGACGAGCATGGCGTAGTTCGCATGAAGTACAAAGGGGGGGACCATATTAAGCCATGTCTTCCCAAAGGCGTAGACGAGGACTTGACCAAAGGTCTGGAAGTAATGAACAACTATCCCGACATTGACAGCTCTCCACCCTTGCAGGAAGTGCAGCCGCTTCCAGCGAAGGAGGAGGCAGCCACGCTGAATGCGTTTCAGCGGCTATGTGATCATGGTGTCGACCGTATCTCTCATGAGCAACAAGAACATCTATGTGGGTATTTTCCTTTACCACAGAAAGCTTCCGACTACGACACCTGGAAGGGCCCGAAGTTTGATCAGCAGCAACCCTTGGACTTGAAGTTGCTGCTGAGCAACGCTTGGCACCAGAACACGACCGAGGCGTCCGACCCCGCAACAACTGAACCTCAACCAGAGTTGGAGACCATTGCAGACGGCAGAAATGTGATGGTCAAGGATCTGCCAGTGGACATTCCCAAAATAACGAAAAGATGTGAGCAAGAAGCACGTCGAGTTGAAGATATTTCTTTCTGGTGAGTTCTACAATAGTCACTTCCTTTAATTAGTACATGATATGAACCGCCATCAAGCACGCTGCCCATTGACTGACCAAAGCGTTCCTCATTCTGTTCCTTATTATTCAGGTACAATAAGGGCGAGCTTAAGGCGGTGTTGCAGCATATGGGGCTCGACGGTGCGGGGCTGGCTGCAGAGTTGGCCACACGTTTGTTCAATGCGACCGCCGCAGCGCGCAAGGAACATCAGGAAAAGGGGCGTCGCGGTCAGCGTTCGAATGCAGGAAGCGCGAGACCGGTTTCCGACGACAACGGAGGTCAAGGTCGAGGCAAGGGACGTGGGGGGAGAACAACTGGCCCCGACAGTCAAGCTGCAGTTGCTGAAGCAGGTGCAGGGAAAGGTCGAGGCAAAGGACGTGGGGGAGAACAACTGGCCCCGACGGTCAAGCTGCGCTGTCGGCAAAGCGGAAAGGTCGAGGCAAAGGACGTGGGGGAGATCAAGCGGCCCCGACAGTCAAGCAACAGCTTGTCAAGGTGCAAAGAAAGGTCGTGGCAAAGGACGTGGGGTGAGATCAACTGTCCCCAACAGTCAAGCTGCAGTTGGGAGAGGTGCCGGCATGCGCGCTAATGCTGCCGCTGGCATTAAGCGTGTATACCCATCGTCCCCTCCTTCCTCCCCTGTCCAAGACAGTGTCAAGACTCGCAAAGTTGGGCAGGCGGAAGCAGGTGATCCTAAACGACCACGAGGTTCTCCCCCTACGACAGCGTCTCCCACCTTTTCCCCTCCTCAACGGAAGGCCAGGACACGTTCTGCCAACAATGGCCGCTGTCTATTTCAGGAATCGCCCGAGAAGAGTGAGTCGGACTCGTATGACGACATGCCTTTACTTCAGCGAGCAGCAAGGCCCGTAACTGCTCCAGCAGTTTCTGTGAAGTCGGACTCATCAGACGAGGACGACATGCCGTTGGCGCAACGTGCTGTGGCTCGTTTCCTCCCGGCAGACTACACCTTCGAAATGATAACTGCAGTTCCAAAAACGTTTGCTGTCACCGCTGCAGGTGAAAACAACCCCGCCGACGAGTGCTGGTTTACGGTTCCACTTGCACGTGGGAAGGTTTCACTTCCCATGCACTATGTTGAGGTCTTGGACTTGGATTTGGAGAAACGTTTGGTACACTGGCAGTTCTGGATTCCACGCGCTGCGAACCTTACGCCGGCCTCCAAGCCCAAGCTGCGCACTTTCAAGAACACGGACTTGCTGTTTATCGCAGACGCTTTCAGGCGCGGAGGAGTTCGGCACAGGGCGTGGCATCCCTTCAACCCTGCGGAAATGCCGACTTGCTGGGATGAGCGCATCTGTCCGCCCGAGGGCGGTATGCCTTCAGGTCCTGAAAAGGAAGAGCTTTTAAAGACTATTGCCGACAACCTGTTCTCTGAGTAGAATCTGTTTTACAAGTTTGTTTACCCTGAACATGGCGTCCTTCTTTTTACAGATCTTCCTACCATGTGTATACTGTTTCAATCCCAGCTCGCTAGAGCGGTTTCTTTGTATGATATAAGGAAATACAAACTCGAAACGGCGACAACGCGCCGTGTAACTCTTGAGTATGTTGCTTAACTTCACATGGACAATTCCAGCGCTCAGGGTTTTCAGGGTTTGAGGGGTAAAATGACCAAAACGGTCACCAAAATTATGCATCCAACTATTCCTGTGTGCAACTTGCGATTGTGGACTTGTAACCAAGTTCAAACCCATCAAAATAACGTAACAACTGTGCTTTAAACTCCTGCAATATAGTTCACCACCCAATTTCCAGGGTTATTTCCCATACGACTGGCCCCGTAATGATATTTCCCCATCTTAGGGTGGTCGAAATTGAAAAAATCCGTTGTTTTCCAAGGAGTTCTTATTGTTATGCATCAAGCATATGTAAAGTATATTGGAAATACATACTTGAAAAAGTTTTGGGGATTTTTCGTCGAGAATCGTATTTTTGGTGATTTTTCTGAGTTCGCGTGGCAGAAAAACACACTAAATCGTCAAAAAACATCAAATTTCTCAAAATTTGCATTCGAGAATGTTATTTTTTGTTTAAGTGCATCAAATGTGTGTAAATTCCACAAAAAAAAATGACCCCAAAAAAATGAGACTGGAATGAGACTGGGGCCAGTCTCATTCCGGCGATTCCATCGTTTTAGGCAATTGCAGGCAGTTCTTCGTAGTGAGACTGTGATAGTATGCCGTCCTTCATGTCCGTGTGAAGCTCTCTAAGCTGTTGCCTACTCGCTGGGTCCATTTTATCACTTCGAAAAATCAGCACACAGTTTTCTCGAAAATTTCAGTTTGTAAGGCTGAGGAAGATAACGAATGGCGCTGGCTGGCTCATGAATCGCGTTCCTTCTAATGAACGAATTCATTAGCACGCTGGCGCTGGCGGGGGGGTCACGAGTTTAGTGATTTGGCTGGCTGGAGCCAGATCTCTGTTTCATTAAATATGAGTGTTTACTGTACTTGAGCGCATTTCATTTCTCATTAGTGAGTTTCCCGCAAATTCGGCAGCCCAATTCTTTCGCTAGTCCGACGTCAGAAGATGCCGCATTTTCGGGGACACGTCGGTCCACGTCGGATCGGCTGCCGATTTGCTCAATTCGCTCGTTCGAATTCGCTCGAATTCGTTCAAGAATGGCCAAATTCGATCGAAATGAAAACTCAATTCGGCGGCGACTCAATTCGCTCGGCTGACTGTACCTGTTGAATATTCCATTTCCGTGCCATGTCACCGGCGAGCTTTCCGATGAATCCATCAGTGTAAAAAGCATGTTGCCGCGCAGAGAGACCTCTTTCATGAAAGGGGTTTCGTCTGCGAGGATGGAGGTAATGGATATTAGCGGTGTTGCCCGTGAATTGTCAGATGATTCAGGGGATGAAGTCCGTGAGCACCAGCCCCCCAGCTGAAGAGAATCTCGCAAGAAATGGTGTTCCCGCTGTCCGCGACATCGTTACAACCAAGTTTCAGAGCGATGAGCAGCGCAAGGTTGTCTTAGGTCAAGTCCAACTTGACAGACCGTTTCTGACAAAATGGGGTGCGGGAGGAGGGATAGAGAAAGCGTGGGAAGAATGCGCGGCACAGATCATGCATCAGGAACCGCATTCGTCGTATAACACTGCCGATAAGAAACGGATGGAGTTCAAGGGTAAGTACCTGCGGAAGAACATCGGCATCCTGCGTTCTGGTTTCAAAAAGTATCAGGCAGCGGCTCCTCGTAGGTCAGGGGACGATGAAGAGTTTGACGATGTCGAACAACTTTTGTTTGAGATTGATACTAAGTGGACTGAGATTGAAAAGGCTACAACCGAGGCCGCTGCAAACGAGGCAGCTAAGAAGCGCTTAGAAAAAGAGGAAGGTGAGGCTGCGAGGCAGCAGGCGCATGGCACGTTCGTCCGTAGGCAAAAGAAAAAAAAAAGCAAGGAGAGGTCGTCGTTCGAATGTAGGGTCATCCACTGGCAGTGGCGCTGCTGCTGCCAATATCATAGACGACGAAGAGGTTATCGGCCTGAGTGAGAGTGAGGAGGAGGAGGCCTATGGTGACCCACTTGCCAGCCTTGGAATGTTTTTTAAAGTGAGGCCAGGGCGAAGCAGCGCAAGCTAGACCTCGACGAGCAACGTTTTGCTTTGGAGGAGCGTCGGTTCGAGGAGGAAAAATTAGATGCAGCAGCCAAGCGAGAGGAGAGCAAAGGCACCTCGGCTTTGCTCTTGGCGTTAGCACAAAAGATGGTTGGCTAACAAATAGTTCGAATGAAAACATTGATGTTACACTTATATTAAAATACAAGTATCGATGTTTGTGTTTTTGTCCTGACTGACTGTCGGGGATATTTATTCTCCCCGTATCACACATGCAAGTACTCTTCTTCAAGGGTGGGGGGCGGGCAATTGAAGTAGCTTGTGCACACACCGCCATAGAGGCATGTGTGGCAGTTTGTCAAGATGACGGCCATTTTGTAGAACTTGCCTAGAGGCTGACCGCCGAGCTTTTGCTGAGACTTCATATCCAGGTAAGCCCACTGCGTGATCACCTTGCCAAAGCCCCACTCGACCGAAGTTCTTGCTCCGTTCATTCTTTTGTTAAATTCTCTTTGATCCGGTGTCAAGTTATTTCCTTGAAAAGCTTTCACTAAAAATGGGTGACTTGGGTAAGCAGGATCGCCGTACAAAATATAATGAGCAAATCCCACGGAAGCTTGGACGAGGCGTTGCAACACGTCACTTTCTGTAAGTAAGTACCCATCACCGTGCCTCCCTTCAATCGGACCAACTAAATCAATTATAAAACCACAAGCTGCCAACACACTCTGGTATTTGAGCCCATGAGCTCGTTTGTATCCACTGTAGACCACCCGTTGGAAACGTCCCGGTCTGCAGCATTTTCGGAGGGTGCCATCAATAAAGCCCCATACATTGTTGTACCCCGCATTACTCCTAGCACGAACTGCTTCTGCCCACCTAGGAAAAAACCGACGGTATCTTGGCAGATTGTTTAGTAACTGATCAGCGAAGTTGTCGTGGATGTGGTGCAGGGCGAAATAGTAGACCTCAGAGAGGTACCCAGGACTGCCTCCAAAGATAAACATATGCTGAAGCCACCGACCGGGAAATGCCATACGTGCCAATAAAATTAGGAAGGCCTCTTCGCATGCAACCTTGGTTCTGTTTGATCGTTTGAAGTGAGGTGGAAAGTCAAAAAGGCTGAGCATCCGTCTGATGTCACGCTTCTCAAAGCGGAAGAGGTTTTTGCATTCATGTGCATCAAATGAGTCAAGAGTCCGGTGCTTTCTCGGAATATATGGGTGTTTTTTTTTGCTGTTGAATAGACATAGCAAGAACAGGATCAAGGGGGTGTAGTCATCCTCCTCATCAGCAGTACTCAAAAGCACTGTGATAAAACTGAGGATATGCATCTTTGTGAGGTGAGGAACATACATATTTAATAGCCAGTGTAATACTATGTGTATATTAGATATTGTTAAAAAAAAGCTCTGGAAACAAGCTTTAAAATGGTATATTGCTTGCTGTAATAGCCTTTTTGCTGCTGTTAATTTTTTGTATTTTGAATTATCGGGGCGTTGTGTATCATGTGTATTCTCCCCGTCGCTTGTTTCATGATTTCTGATTGGTCCAGACGCATCGAAAATCGAAAAATGTCTCTTCGGTCAAGACGTTAGCGTTCGCGAGCATTGAATCGGAAATCGAAATCGAAATCGTCTTCCGGCTTTCCGGCGAGAAGCGATGAGCTTCCCGGACTTGGAAGACAGGTCAGATTTTCGGCTCCACGTCGGACTAGCGAAAGAATTGGGCGGCCGGATTTTCGGGAAACTCTCTATTACCAATATTCCATCAAACTCACTGTAGTATCAATATACTATATTGAAATAAGGCCCAATCATTTTGATTATTTTTAACAACCTAATAATACTACATTCCACAAATATAAAGTAAGATTCCTTGTATTGTACACTACCTTCATCTTGCGATATTCCTAGTCTCATAAAACTTTGGCTACACATTTGAAGATCTTAATACAGGTCAGTCTACGATGAATGCGTTTGGGTCTGCTCATTTCTAATTACCAATACAGTGGGGGGAACCCTGGAAAGGGGGGAACCCTATTGGTACACATCACTCAGGCGGCTACATCGGACAGTTCGAGTCGAAATCTCGATCGCGGTCGCGTCCAGTCGAATGCGCTTTTGAATTCCCTTCAAAATGATATGCTATTCTGACTATTTGGACAATTATTGTGGATTTGGCGCTCGTCTGTGTGAATAAAACATGCCAAAAAACAAAGCAAAACAAGGGTTTGAGTTGGGTAAGCATGATAGAAAACGTAATGATATGTATCGGAATGCACTTTTGTTTATTCAGAAGGAATATTGTAGTGTAGAGTTCGCTTTACAAACTGGGCAGTTTCCTTTGTGTGAGAAAAGAGCCTTGTTTCGGTTCATCAAGAACCCTGAGCTCATCGGGTCGAATAAGCAGCATTTGTTGTTTCCAAGAGAGCGAGAGGACTTGGTTAAATGGATGGTCGAATCTAACGCGGGTTCGAAGTCTGTGGACAGGGAGTCTATAAGCGCGAAGATAGTTCAAGTGCTGAAGGATAGAGAACATAGGAACACGCAGGCGAACGGCCTGAAATATCAAAAGCTTAGTCATAGCGCGAAGGTTTGCATTCAAAACAATGGCCCCAGCAAAACGTTTTTCCAACATTTCTTCGGGTATTATGCTGACAAGGTTAGTGAGAAGAAGCCGGTCGCCTTGGAGAAGAAGCTACCGGAATATCCAAGTACACTAGATATCAGAAAGTCCCGTACTCGTGTGGATAAACTGTATAAGATAAATAAACCCTAAGCTAGATATACCCGGAACGGTCTCGGACGGTCTCGGAGTCTAGCCTACCTGTGACACAGCGTGTGTCACAGTACGAACCTACAGATCAGTCAACAGTCCAGTGTTGGTCCTAGGGATCTGTCATAGGGGCCTGACCGGGACTCCCAGTCAGGGCTGCCTATACAGATTTCAGCAGAAGCGTGTTGCACAGTACACCGAGGAAGCCGTCAACGAGCACTTTTTTGCACCTGGAGCGGGGCTGGAGGATACGCTAATTCTCCACGGCATCATGGACCCCATAACGAAGCTCATCTCGGATCCCAAGCGTCTTCTTAACCGCGATGAAACCCCCCAGTTCATGGACTTCAACTCACTCCGTGGCAACAATATTCGCAAGCGGGTCTCGGTCAAGGGGAAGTCGTCAGTTCTTCCCAAGGCCGAGAATCGAGAGTGTGTGGCCCTCGATGTTATTATGGATCTTTCGGGGTTTTTGTATGGAGCGCATCTCATGCTTGCTCGTGAAACTCTAACTGAAACCTTGTGCCCTGACGAGTTGGAGGTTTTCGACAGCAAGATCCACGAGCACCAGAAGTTGTCGACATATGGACTCTTGACCTTGAACCAGAGCGGTTGCCAAACTGGTAGCACCCTCTTACAACGTCATCACATGCTTGACCTTGAACTAATTGCACGTGGTGTTACTCGCCCTGTTGTCGAGATGACGGATAACCACGATAGCCGATACGACGACAACGTGTTGGAGTTTTGTCAGTCGAAGGGCATTATTCAGTGGAGTGAAAAGTCTAACACATCTGGAAAGTTTCAAGCCCTAGACCAAGTTAATCGCTTGTTGCACATGGAGTTTGAGAAGGGGGTGCGGGAATTCAAGAGGGAGCGCCTGTTTCAACTGAACCTCACACAACGACAACAGGAACGTCCCCTCCTTGACATATCTGATATGAAGGTGAACACCACGGACTTTATCCGTATTTTGACAAGGTGTTGGTTTACTTGGTCCACTCCCATGGACCGCATTACTGCATGGCGTAGGGTTGGCATTTGCCAAAACCTATTGGCGCCGTCCGAAATCGATCGGTCCAATTTCATAATCCAACAGACCGAAGTGAAAAAGTCCACTGCACCTCTTTCTGTTACGGAGTTTTCTGGGTCTCCTGAAGGCGTCAGGAAGGGCAGTGCAGACGATACTATAAGAGAAAATTGGCTGCTACGAGAGACTTGGCTGCTGAGTGGGAGATGTACGAGACATCTCCCATCGAGCAGGGCCTTCTGAGCCCTGATGTCTTGCCACCCTTGCCTCCTAAAGCAAGCAAGGGTAGGCTTTCCGATAGTAACGGCAGCTTTCAGTTCAACGATATCTTGGGTAAGAAGCGTGCTAAGCGGGCGGAGCAACAGGCCGTCCGCGAGCAGACAGAGTTTGCTGCACTGCAGCGGGATCTTGCGCGGGAGGGGCGTGATGCGGCCAATGCCCGAGCCGCTGCAGCCAAAGCACAGGCTGCAAGGGAGCTTCAGGAGGCTTGGGAAAAGTGTGGTGGAGGCTGCACTTGCCCCGTTTTGTTCGTGAATATGGTTCGTGTGATTTGCCCTGTCTTCAAGATGAAAAAGTGCCAGATTTGTGGAGACATCAAGAAAAGTAAATGTTCGAAGACTGAATGCAAGCGTGCATCGGCAAGTGCAGCCTAGGTAGATAGTATTTGAACAAATATATAGTTGTATTACTATTTTCTAAAGAGATATGCTACTTGAGCCCCTGTTTTATTGCCTATCCTGCTTGTTTTTTACTGAAAACTATGTGTACCTATAGGGTTCCCCTAACTTATTACCCTGAGTACTTTTAACGCGAATTTGATGCGGAATTCGACATTTCTAATCCCCCACATGCTTAAATCGCTCTTTGGGACACTTAATCCGACATTTTGCGATATCGCGCGCGCGAATGCGCTAAATATACGGTCAACGCGCGGCATATATCGAATCTGTACATATAGGGTTCTCCCCACTGTAATGCATGACACTCGCCTTCCTAAACTTTTAATTTTGTCGACTTTCTTAATTTCAAAAATAGAACCTAATCATTGCATCATACCTAACATTTGTATTCTGCATAGAAATTGATTTTTCCCCACCTGTACGTTCACGTACCCCCTATACTAATACTGTATAAATGTCCTCGTGACGAATCGCGGAAGAAAAGATTCTTATTATGCGTGTATCGAAAGGAGCAGCAGCGGTGGCTGAAATCTCCAAAAAAAATCTTGAGGTGCCAAGTGCGGCGTCCAAGTCAGAAAACCGATTTTACAAATGCCACGCGTTCAGATTTTTCAATATATGTAGTCCCACGCGTCGGACTATACCATCTGTCAATCATAATCCGACATGTGTTCGATATCAAATCTTTAGCTCCCACCATAGTAATCTATACGGGTGCATGCGCGCACAAATTTATAAATTTCCAGATACGACGTATTCCAGACAGACGGACAGACATTTATACGTATACGATTTACGGCCCTAACAACTCACCGCTCGATCGTTTGGTCTCTTCATTCT
The DNA here is from genome assembly GCA_001247695.2 of Cymbomonas tetramitiformis. NCBI lineage: Eukaryota > Viridiplantae > Chlorophyta > Pyramimonadophyceae > Pyramimonadales > Pyramimonadaceae > Cymbomonas > Cymbomonas tetramitiformis. The sequence continues at coordinate 67,079 of LGRX02035943.1, read as the reverse complement.
TGTTTGTCAGTACAGTAGTGAACAGAATTCGCGTCCGGTGAAATACGCGAGGGAACCCGTATCTTTTCGATGTGTCAGGATCTCAGGAAAGCTCCGTCATCGTTCCGACAGTTGAGAGTTGAGAGCAGCTCCTGCATTGAGACCAGAACCTCTCATCTTAGAGTTGGAAAAAAGGCATTCTTGCTCGATACGTTCATACTATGGAGAATACAAGCCCTGAGGATAATCACGAACACATTAGAGCTAAGAGCACTGAAAATGGTAATGAATCAGCGACTGTTCGAAGCTTACAATTCGAGGACCGTGGGTGTGAGATGATTCGGCCTTGTTTTATATCTTTCCACGTGGTACAATTTCACTCCTTGCTCCCACCAGACACAACTATCGTTTGTGAAATATCTGAAACTAAAGCAACGAATCCTGTCAAAACGCACAGCGTCACCTCAAAGCGAGAGGGCTTGAATCAATTTCGCACCGCTGTGTGGGACACGCGCTTGGAGGTCAACTCCACCATACGGTCTCTTGCAGGGTACTTTAAGCCGAAAGACTTCAAAATAAAAGTTAAGGAAGTGGCATATGGAACGAATTTAGATAAGATGTACACACGGACGCTATCGAAGGGCACTTTGGAGGTGGCGAGGCTATGCAATGCGGGTTCAGCTTTTTCGTCTCATGGAATTGAATTGAAACTTGAGGGTGGTCAGTGCTATGGAATCCTCGAGCTGAATGTGACCGTTAATTGGGACGAGAAAAGTATGACGCGTGTATCTAGTACTGAATCTTTATCTGCTGCACTGTCGTCAGTTTCATCCGTTTCTCGAAAAGTTTCAAATGCTTTCTCCGAACACTTGCTTGACTTCCTTGACCAGCCTCGATTCCCGTCACTCGCCAACAATCCGCTATCGAACCCTGGCTCAACCGGTGCACCTGAGAAGATTAATGAAGATGTGTTCAAGAAACATTTCGAAGATACTCCCCGGGTGCGGGTTCTGTCATCTTGTTCAAAAGCCTTGAGCTGCTGGTGAAGTTTTTGTTTGGGGAGTCGCGCTATGCTGGAGTAGGCGTGACCTACTAGGAAATGAAATAAATGTAGGCAGTATCAGGAGCAGTATCAAAAATAATTGTAGGTAGTATCAGGAGCATGAACAGTCCAGGTTTTTTATTGCTAAATGCGTGCAGTATTATTTAGACCGTTCATACACAGCGATCAAATGGTAGTGTATCTTCAAACGACTGTATCTACAAGAGCGTGTCCTATCTTCTTGGAACCCTGCGATGAACCGTCGTATCAAGTTTTTCACTGTTCTACCAACACCTACCGGGGAATATTCAAGTACCTGCTAGGTTCCTCAAAGCTTTCCAGCCATTTCATAATTTGATCAATAGAATAAAAGCAAAGCACGTAGGCAAGCTTCAACAGAAAATGACAAGAAGAACAACCGTGAGCCATGTAGGACCATGGCCACAATTTTGACCAGTCACTCCCCCTATCTGCTATTGTTCACTTGAAGTGTGAAAAAATCCGTAGCACACCGTTGTATGAGGAGGAAGGGCAAAGATTGTCAGCAAACATTCACTTGAAGGGACAAGCATCATTGTAACAATAGAATGTAGTGCACGATCAGATGTAGCATACACTTATTTTGTATCTTGCCTTTGAGTATGCCTTCACTGTGCTCCCCTTATCTGAAGGAACGCGGATGCGAAGTCTTCAGCGAAGCTTCTCCAAGCTTCATGGCGAGACGGTCTGTCTTTAATCCATCACGATGTCTGCTCCCTCCTCCATCTCACTTGGCACTTAGCTGATTCCACGGTATTCGTACAGGCATGAACCGCCCACATGTCTCTTTAACTTCACTTTGCTGGAATTCTTTAAATGAGGTAATTCCATACACGTTCTAGTCAAGGAGTGGTGTTGAAATGCTTTCGTCGTATTGAAACAATTTTGATATTTCAGAAATAGCAATGGACAATATCAGCAGTTATTGCGAGCCAGCATTGATCAATTTCAATATTTTAAGGTTGCGCATTGTTTAATCCCCTTCGAGCGATTTGTTCTTCAAAAGCTGTCGTTTTGCAAATGTGCGTGGCACACAGTTTGCAACCTCGTGTTTGCGTGCGCACGGACAGACCCTTACGTTTCACAACTCACCGCACCGTTCGACGTTTTCAGCCGCCATCGTGCGCGCACATATTTGATACATATACGATGTACCGATACGCATTGAAAATAGATGCACGCCAAATTCTCGGTTATGTGGACACCACAAATTCGCGAAGTGGCTCCACAAGGCCATTATTTTGACTGTGACGCAGACCATCCCACGAATTGCATCAAGCAATCCGATTTAACACCTTAAGGACGGACGCTTTTGTAGTATGGAATATAAGCTTTTATGCGGTATCGGGCATAATTTGGTAATACGAGCTCGAAGGATGGCATTTGAAGTGCATATCGAAAATATACTCAAATGGCGACCCAATGATATGCCGCACATGCCCCTTAGACGTCCCTAGTGTGCCCGCTACGTCTGCTCAAAGTGCAGATATTTCTCTGTAAACTGCTAAACGTGCAATTATCCATGCTTAAGGATGTGCATCGCACGTAACGATGTAGCTTTATAAAGCCACGATAATAGAATATTATGTGATGTTTTCCAATTTGCGCAAAGAAACGGAGGTCTTTTGCATAACTTTAGCGCAAGATACGCATGTTTTAGCGTAATTTTCGAGCTCGCATTCGAATATTAGCTTTGCAGTACGGGGACTTCGTCCGTAACAACTCAACGTGGAAGTCCCTATACTGCAAAGCTGATATTCAAACGTGAGCTCGAAAATCGCGACGCCGCTAAAACATGCGTATTTTGCGCTATACGCTTATACGCGTGACCTATTTTTTGGTATAATTTGCGGAAAGCAGCACCTAATCGTCTAGCACCATGGCTTCATAAAGCCACATCGCCGCGTGCGATGCGCCTCCTAAAGAATGGAAAATTGCAAATTTAGCAGTTTACAGAGAAATCTCTACACTTTTAGCGAACGTTGCGGGGAAAGTAGCGATGTACGGGGCATGTCCGGCATGGCATTGACGCCCCCCCTTGAGTCTATTGAACATAGATACCTCATATGCCATAATTCGATGTGTTATGACCAAGTTATGCACGATGCCGCATTAAAGCTGATATTATATACTGCAAAAGGGACATCGACGTGAAGGTGTCAAGGTGTTAATCATACCGCACGATTGTCTACGGTACTGCAAGCATTGCTTGAGTCACAAGTAGGCATTTATCGTCGGTGTCATGGCGAAAACACCTCTAAAAACAAAAAAAAGTCAAATAAAACATCGTTATTTCAATGTTCTTCCATACTTGAGGTCGATTTTGGTGGTTTTCGGGAGGAAAACGCGCACGTGACGTGTCACACATCAAGGGTATGAATTAGTTTCATTTTCCTAACCGGTTACACATTCGATTCGATTATTCTAATTACGCTCCCTTGACACTGGTAAAATTTCGAGATGCGCAAGTAAAATAATGAATCATAATTGTATACCTCAATTTGAAACCTGTTTGCTTGGTGTAAACGCTGTTAACCTTATATTCATCATAATTGTCCAGCAATCGATTCCTGCCCTTGCTTGGTACACATAGTCCGCATTAACTGCATACCGACATGATGGCAACCAGTACAGTTGCACTTTGAATGTCGATAGTTCATCCGTTTCGTCGTTAAGTTAGGATTGTCGATGCGCTCAACCGCTCATTTGGTAATCGCTAATCGGTCGCTCCCAAAATGATATAATACAATTCGCAATACCACCGTGTGTCTATGGCTACGAGTATCCCCACGTCCGTGTGGGAGGACCTAGAACCAAGGGTAGGAAAGTAGGAATCGATTGTTGGGACAATTACAATTTAACCGGGTTAACACCTTAACGTCGAAGTCCCTATACTGCAAATCTGACGATTCAAAAATGAGCTCGAAAATGACGCTAAACCATTCGTATTTTGCGTTATACGTATGCGAATGACTTCGTTTTTTTTGCACAATTAGGAAAGCATCACCTAATCTTCTAGTATCATGGCTTCACAAACCGGCTACATCGCCGCGTGTAATGCACCTCCTTAAGTATGGATAATTGGGCATTTAGCAGTTCACAGAGAAATCTCTGCACTTTGAGCGAACTGCTGGATTTGGCACAGTGACACCTGAATCGGGTCACCTGCCTCATCCTAAAGTAGTCTGGGAGACCGTCACTCGTAGGCCGAAACCTGATACCTGAACTTAAAGTCAGTATATGTTTATCTCGTTTCAACTCATGAATTCGACCGTTCTGATATCGAAACCGTAAAACTATTATTCGGGAATAGTTTAACCCAAAATGGGGAATAGAAAAAAGTTGTGTTTTTCGGGAATATAATATATAATAGAATATATGTCACATGCATGAGACAAATCCAATATCGTGTTCAAATATTGCCGTCTATGACCAGTCGGTTTTATTATGTAGGCGTAGAATGCATGTTGGCATTGTAGGGTTTTAGTATGCAGGCGGCACCCCTGGAACCGCCGCTGCGGTGAGGAGGGTGCCTGGCGACGACAAGGCGGGCCGCGACGACGACATCCTCGAGAAAATTCTTTCACGGCTTTCAGACAAGATCGAGGCGTTTATCAAGACGCAGCGCATGGGGGGTGCGCCGGCGGTCCTTCCCAAGAGGAACCGCAAGGGGCTCGACGGGTTTCGCGTTGGGTTCAGCCACGACCCGCGTGTTGGCTTCGACCCCGGCGCGAAGAAGGCGCAGGTTGCCGAAATGCCCGCGGTGCCCCACGGCGGGGGACGGGCACCGCTACCACGCGTGGGTGGACTGCCCGCTCGGCGGGAAGCGACATCAGGCAGGCTCCACGGCTGCTTCTTACTGCCAGCCAGTGGAGGACTGCACATCTGAGGTACTGCACACGCACGCTTGCCTTGTGCCAAGTGTACCAGGCGGCTGCGGACAGCGGACCACAGGATGCTTTCGCGGCGGCGGTGGAGCAGCACGGTGCGCCCGATGTAGTGGTGAAAGCGGGCGCGGCATCCGGCGGTGTTGACATCTCCGCCTACGGATTCGGCGTCGTGGGAGTCCGACGAGTCCGAGGACGTCGACGACATTGACGACCACGAGGCGCTGCGGCAGCTCCGATCGCAAATCGGTGAAGTGGTCTCGTTCGGTCAAGCCGCTGTCCCTTCCGCATCTTCGCTCTCGTTTGCGGGTGCCTCTGCGGGGCCGCAGCAGCAGGTGGTGCCACGGCAAACCCACGTTCAGGACGGGCTCATGGCGCACATCAGTGTGCCGGCGGAGGAATTTCCGGGCGGCGTCGAACTTATGCCCGTGCGGAACGCTGTGACACGCACGGTGCCTTCCGTGGCACTCTGCGCGCCCATCTCCGCCGTGCGTGAGTTTCTCACTTGACGCGGCGGTGGAATCATTCGTAGAGCCCGAGAAGAAATCCGAGCTTTCGCAACTCGACATCCTATTCATGGAATCCGAGGAGGAGGAGGAGTTTCCTCCTTTAATTTACGAGGAATCATTCGTGGAGACATCTGGTGGTGCTTCGGCCGACCGCCCTCAGTCAGCAGGTGGGATGTGGTGCTCCGCCCCTTGGTTGGCCTTCGGCCTAATCTCCTTTTGCTTGCCTGCTTCCGCCGGAGCGACCGGACTGGGTGAGAGTTCCGGCGGTGGCGTGCCTCCTGATGGGGCCCAGCCGGCGGCGGTCCCTCCACCGGACTACTGGCGGCCAGAACGAAGGCCACTACTTGAGTGACCACAACCCGCACGCAGGGCATATATCTTACCGTGGCGTCTCACGCCGGGCCGAAAGCGGGCCGGGATTGGATCAGGCTGCGGGCCGTAGACGAACGGCGAAAATCTCAAAATATTACGTGGAATTTCCGATTTGCATGATATTCCCATACTTAAAATTCGAGAAATTCGCCTGCGGCGGGCAATTTTCGAGACTGGCCGGGCTGGCCGAAACCGGGCCTGAAAATTTGCAATTGCGGCCCGCAAAACAATTTGGAAGATATATATATGCCCTGCCCGCACGGCTGGACTTGGTATCCTGGGCCGTCGCACCCGCAAGTGGTGGTGCCGGGCTGGGATTGAGCACCGCCCTCACCCGGTGGTGCTCCGCCTTCTCCAGACCATGATCCAGAGGAGGTGGCGCAGCCAGCCCTGAACGGGGATCACGGCTCCGCTCGACATGGAGGTTTCTACATCGACGACCGCTACGGAGTTGACATCACCGCCCCGTTGCATCGGACTGACAAGCACGGCATCGCCGACATATTCACCCGACCCCTTCCTCCGCAAGCCCTTTTCTATGATAACTCCTCCTTTTATGGCATCGAGCCGAACTCGGAGGGCTCTGACACTGACTCCGGCTATGGTTCTGATATGGACGAGGTGGACTGACGGCGGTTTTCTGGATGTGTGTCATTCTGGTGGTGACTGGTACACGGTAGTCCTTTTGACTTCTACACCTTCTTCAATTTACTTTCAGCCTTCACTTTGACTTTCAGTTTGGTTTACACAAGCACCTACCTGGTATTGATGGTTTGCACAACCTGTTTGGCTGCAGCTGTTTGTATTAGCTTTGTCAAATGATCAGAATAGCACAGTAGACATGTACTGGCCAAGTCGTGGCATTAACTTGCCCTGCTGACCTTGCTTTGTTACTGCTAGTCACCACTCTCCTGTACGGAGGTGGTGTGCCGAGATCCGGGTGTTTAGGAGGTAGCCAGGCAGCCCTGACAGGCAGGTCCCTGACCCCCCTGGCTCAAATCCGTCCAGAGGTACTGACAGTAGCCGTACAGTGGTAGCCGTACAGTAGGACTGCCAGTAGCCGTAGACGTAGCCTAAAGTGCAGTGCAGTCTGACCGACCGACCGAGCGAGGTTTTAGGTTCTATTATCTTAACTTTTACACAACTTATCAAGTTATCGTTATTCCGAAAGCCGGTGTACACAGTTATTCTGTATATTCATTTCCGAGATATACCGGTAGTATATCGCTAAATATTTGTGTGCTTGGTTGTACTCTGCATCTACAGTAAGCATCTAACAAAGAATGTTACACGTGCATAATAAGCCATCAAGCTTATTGCCATTTCATTGCAAACTTATTGTTATCTTATTCGGGAAGCAAGCTTATTGATAAAAATGATCAGGCAAACGATTGCTAGGATTTATTGCTTACTAAGAAAGTACATGCACCTCATGCAGTAGAGAAACAAAACTATGGCGGAAAAGCTGCTTTGAAAGGTGACTTGCGGTTAGATGGCCGAAGGATTCCCCCTGCCCTTCCTTGTTCGGTAGCAGAATCTTAACGTCTAATGGCCCCTCGTCGTCTTCTGGCTCCAACCCAAGTTCGACGAGTGTTGATCCTATGCTCGATATGGCTCTGGCGCGTACTCGACTTTCTTCATCAATGGTAAGGGACTTGAGGTAGTCTTCATCAGCTATTTGAGCCCCCCACCCACCCCGGATATGTAAATGTTTTGAAATTTACCCACCCTAGCAAATCCGTCTATGCAACGGCTCAATTTTCCGGCCGATGGGGGCGGATGTATCATATCGCATTTCCTGACTCCCGGTGTACCCCTTACCCCCCTCCCCTATTACATATAAAGGCTAGCCTGTAATCCCTTTAAGGCCCTGTACTCCTTGTAAGCTCCTGTAGTTAATGGTAAGCTCCTGTAGATGACGGTCAACCCCTGTAACTTACAGTACAGTAGTATTTTTATCACTTTTTTAATCAATTTATTATAGCTGGAAAAAACACATGGTTAAAAATAATGTTGGAAATTAAATAATGTTCCATCCCCGACGTCTGTGTAAAGGTAAAGATAAATTATAAGTTATTTAATTTTCCACGACTGACACCAAGGTGATAAAGATAATGATAAAGTATAAACTATTAAATCCCCACGATTCCCAAGAAGGTGATAAAGCTAAAGAAAAAAAATATAAATAATTCGACTCATCCGTCCGACGGGGAAACTGACAATTTGCCTCACCGTGCTGTTATATTTCGCCCTCACCACGCATACGGAGTTACAGGCTGACTTCGTTGTTTTGATTATGTCTGCCTTTGCAGGGAAGTGCATTATCTGCAAGCAGCTAGAGCTCGTTGCTGAGGCTCTCGGTTCCCGCCTTTCGTTCACGTAGGGCGTACTGTATGTACACTAATAATATTGAGTATCGATGCATATTGTACTACGATATATTTAAAGTGATGATTTGTTATGTTGAAGTTAATAACATGATGTGCTATGGATATGATTATGTGGAAATAAACAGCAGTTAATACCATGATCTGCTGCATGAATATGATTATCGGCAGTTAATTTCATGATCTGCTGCGAATATCATTATCGACTGTGCCACAGATCGGATCATTCGTTATTATTAATTCACTATCTGCTGACTGTATGTTGTGAATAACAGTATTTGTACGAATACAGAACCGTAATTTTGCTTATCATAATATCGTATGCATCTCACCGCATTATTTCATCTCACCGCATTATTTCAGCGAACCAGCGAACCAGCGAAGCAGCGAAGCAGCGAGCCAGCGAACCAGCGAACCAGTTTGGGCGTGTATGGGGCTACATTTTGAGCTATCAAACGTAGGCATACAGCCAGTTTTGCGTTGAAAAGAATACACGCAGTAAACGGTAGAGATTGATAATACGACGAAAGGAAATGTTTAAAATAAATATTGTTTCATGGCGTTCATGTGCTTGATAAATGATAAAATAATCTTTTAAATTAATTGCTTCGTGGGATTGTACATCGTGTTAAATAAAAAATAAAAAAACTTTAATTAAATAATTCGAGATCGCGAAAAAGTTTAACACTCTTAATTCTTTATCACCTGACCTCAGATACAATAAAAAGTGATAAAAATACCACTGTAGTCGACGGTATATCCCTGCAGTCACGGTAAGTGCCTGTACTCGTCTGCACTCGCCTGTACTAAACGGTGCATGCCATTATGTTCCGATACCTGCCAGTATATGCCTGTACTGTATTGCCGATACGTGCCAGTAGGTCCCAGTAGGGGCCCGTATGTGCCGGTATGTGCCAGTAGGTACCTGTATTGCCCGGTAGATGCCAGTACTACCGGTAGGTGCCGGTAATTACCTGTATTTTCCTGTAAACGCCGGTAGTTTCCAGTATGTCCACTACCCGGCCTTAGGTACATCCGATGTACCTAACACCCCTTGGGCATTTTCATGCCTCAAACCATCGAAATCATCGTCGGTGAGTTTGTGGTCGATATATGTTAGTCTAAAGACGTCCCTGGAGGGTACAAACTACATGGTATTTGGTATTTGTCACCTTACGGTGTATATGTGGTAGGCCGCGCGTGGGCAATTTTCAGATTTTTGCCGTTTTTGAAAACTCGAAATTTTAGGTACATCCCTTAGGTACCTCGACTTTGAAGCACCTACAGGGTAGGTAAACGAAGACTTTCGATGTAGGAAACTTTATGGTGTTGCAGTAATCCATATGAACCAACTACTATCACTTGGGTTGCCACTAAAAGCTAGTAAAGCGAATTTGTTCGATCGCCGGTCAGATATGAAAAAATATGCTAACACTTGGCGATAATGTGAAAATACCGATTTTTTTAATAATAGGGTTTCATGCATCACAATGCACATCATACACGCGGTAGCTTCAGCAGATTTCGAATTATATTAACATACTTAACAAACAGAGGGTATACAACCATATGTGCAGCGTATTATACACTGCATTGGTATATCTTAAGTAGTCCGTCTGGGTCACACAAACCCGCGCATATTTGTGAAAATACCGATTTTTTAAATAGGGTTTCATGCATCACTATGAATAATATACATACCGTTCCTTCACCAAACTTCGACGCACAATTATGAGAAAAAGTGTACGGATATTGTATCTTAGTATATGTTGAAGTTTATGTCAAAATGTCAGGCACACTAGCCCCACATAGCCATCATATATAGCCACACAGCATATTTAGTCCTGCGAAATGTTTTTTTTTCTTTTCAAAACTCGCTTTTGAGGGATTTTGAATGCATAACACGATATATATCGGTCATGTGGGTGGCATGTGTGACATATCAAAATGTTCCCTATTGAGTCTTCTCGCCGTAGATTAGGTTCATGCCGACATGTCAATCGTTAATGGCATCGAAACCGTTGTTTTAGCTTAGGTACATCCCTATGTACCTAAGCCTCTTAGGTACATCCCCATGTACAACCGGGCAGTGGACAAGTAGGTGCCTGTAGGCACCGCTATCACCCTGTAAATGCCTATATTATCTTGTAGGCGCCAGTAGCAACCTGTACCCGCCTGTACGTGCCAGTACTGTTAGGGTTTGAAATCGGTGCGGGGATTTTCACTGTACGAGCCGGGTCAAATCATATATCGTCATGGGCGAAAATGCTCCACGACGGGATTTGAACCCGTGACGTTCGCTTCTCTAGTGCGACGCTCTAACCAACTGAGCTACGCGGAGGATGATGATCCTTTCGCGCATTTCAGTGGTACTCGTACAGATCGGACTGTTACAGATCGATGATCGACCATGCGTGTGACATCGACGACGACGTACCAACATCGCGACTGCGGGCGTCTCTCATCTTTCGATCCGTAACATATCTCCCCTCTTTAAAGTGTCGTGACCTCACGACATTCGTGTCGAGTTACTTTTCAGAGGTCCGACCTCAGATGTGATGACGTGGCAGCCAACCTTGTCCGCTCGTACCGGGGGTTGTGTGGAATGTGTCCACGTCATCAGCGCGGGTCACATCGTGCCCATGCATACGCGATCGTAGCGCAGGTCACATCACCGTGCCCGAGCATACGCGATCTTAGCGTAGGTCACATCGTGTGCCTTATGCCGTTACATCTGAGGCGGTTTCCGAACCGTCGCTTCGATACCAATGTTAGGGTTTGAAATCGGTGCGGGGATTTTCACTGTACGAGCCGGGTCAAATCATATATCGTCATGGGCGAAAATGCTCCACGACGGGATTTGAACCCGTGACGTTCGCTTCTCTAGTGCGACGCTCTAACCAACTGAGCTACGCGGAGGATGATGATCCTTTCGCGCATTTCAGTGGTACTCGTACAGATCGGACTGTTACAGATCGATGATCGACCATGCGTGTCACATCGACGACGACGTACCAACATCGCGACTGCGGGCGTCTCTCATCTTTCGATCCGTAACAAGTACTCCCGGTACCTCCCAGTAATAAGCGCCAGTATAATCCTGTAAGTCCCGGTCGATTCTTGTCAATACCAGTCAGCGCCTGTAAATACCTATAGGCGCCTGTAGGCGCCGATAAATACCAGTTAATACCAGTAGGCGCCGGTAGCTAGCGGTAGGCACCCGTAGGCACCCGTAGGCACCTGTAGGCACCAATAGGCACATGTAGGCACCAATAGGCACCAATAGGCACCAATAGGCACATGTAGGCACCTGTAGCTATAGGCACCGGTAGGTACCAGTAAATACCAATATGCGCCTGTAGGTTCCGGTAAATACCAGCAAACACCAGCAAACACCAGTAGGCGCCTACTGCCAGGGTGGGTGGGGGTGGGGTGGGGGTGGGGGGTGGGGGTGGGTGGGGGTGGGGGTGGGGTGGGGTGGGGTGGGGGTGGGGGTGGGGGGTGGGGGTGGGGTGGGGGTGGGGGTGGTGGTGAGGGTGAGATGGAATATTGCGGTGAGACGAAATATTGCGGTGAGACGAAATATCGTCGGTGGTGAGACGAAATGTTGCGGTGAGATGACATATTGCGGTGAGATGAGATGTCGCGTTGAGATAAAATATTGCGGTGGGATGAAATATTGCAGTGAGATAATGTGTCGCGGTGAGATGAAATATTGCGGTGAGATGATGTGTCGCGGTGAGATGAAATATTGCGGTGTTTTAGGGATTTAGGGTTTTTTTGTTAGGGTTTTAGGGTTTCAGGGTTTTCAGGTTTGAAAACAGGGTAAGAAACCCTCAGGCCTTAAAACCCTAAACCCTAAACCCTTAAAACAGGGTTAAAACCCTAACACCATTATAAACCCTTGTGAACCCTAAAACCTAAATAAACCCTAAAACCTAAAAAAACATACCTCGGTTTCCCACCACAGATGGAGGTGCAGCCACGCTCCACCTCCACGTCCATTGCCGCGGTTTCCTAGGTCGATTTGACTTGGATGAGCCTTTCGGGGCGCGCTATGAGGATGATTCCAGCTACCTCTATCCCTCGGTTGCCTGCTTACATGATTACAGCGGATTTGTGACTTAGTCAGTATTCTAAGCGTAAATGTTTTATTAGTATTAGTTAATATAATCATATAGCTGGCCCCACTTACGTTTTATTTAGCCACTGCGAGATTGCCACTATGAGTGGCTAAGCTCGGCGCCTGGGATGGAGTGAGGCGCTCCGCGCGTGAGAACGCCGGCAGTCACGGGTATGGCCTACATTTTATGGGTTGATTTACGGCACGCCGCACCGGTTGGAGAGCAATTTTCTTACGGGATTTAACGTTGGACTGGTTTACGTTTTCTGGTTGGATCCCACACCGTTGCGTATCGGCCGCCTACTACCACACGACTTCCCGGAATTATTTGATCTCTCACGGCTGCTGTATCGACGACCCGCACGTTTCTTGGCCGCCCACGACTGCCGCATTTCTCGCGTTCCTTTGCCTCACTCCGCCCCTTCAGTCCTTCTCATCATGGTTGCTTCCACTCGAGCCACCTCTAGCATGGCGAATCGCCGACGCGCACTATCCACGATTTTTGATTCAGCAGCTGCGACGGAGACACGCCAACACTCCAGCCACACCGCCGGCGGCTCAGCCGGCTGCCAATTCAGCAGGTGCTACGTTCCTAGCCTCGGTGCGTACCCTTCAGCGGGAACACTTCGACATGAAGGTCTCCAAGTCCGTTCGTCAAAAGCTATTCGAGGACAAGAACGAGCGATTTTCAGGGACTGAGTGCCACGCGTCCGCACTCTTCGCCAGGATGGTCTCTGCGCTGCAGACGGCATTTGTCACGGAGGACATTGGTTTTGCACCCCTTTTCCTGCTGGACGATGCTACCCTTCCCGTCCGCGTGGAGGCCAATGGCTTGTTGTTCTCCGCGCTTGAGCTCATGGTTGACCCCGCGTCACCAGCAGCGGACTGGATGGACTCTTCGCACTCCAGCTTCCCGTCCGACGGTAAGCGAGTACTGCTGGAGTTTGCCCGTCGCATGATCCCCGCGGGTGACCCCTTTCAGAGTCAAGCGGACATGTTGGGCATCCGCATCTCTGCGGGCGTGGACCCGCATGAAAAGATCGGGGACTTCAACGCCGCTCTGAAGGCTGCGAGGACTCGAGCCACACTCCTGGATGAGGACGTGAAGGCGCTGTTCATCAAGTCCCTCGACACCGCCTTCTACCAACCGGAGGTGTCACGGTTGCTTCTCCACGATCAACGAGCCGCTCACGACCTCCTCACGATTCAACAATGGGTGCGTGAGTGCTACTCCGAGCACGTGCGGGCGGGCACCGCCACGGCGTCCGCACACCGGTACTCTCATGGCACGCATTTCATGGAAGGGGACACCGATGGCTCCGGTGGACCCGGTGAGCTCGCGGACTTGCGGACGATGGTCCTCGACTTGAAGCGGCAATTGGCCGCATTTGTCGCACCCGACCGGTCCGAGCCGTCCACGCGCGGGTATACTCCCCGCGCGGACAAGCCGGACCGCCGCATCAAGACCCGCTTCGCCGCCTCGCCCCTCCCCAAGGGGGGCAATTGGTCTCAATCCATCTCCAAGAAGGTGGCCTTCCATCGCGACACCGGTGCGACCGTTCCCTACTGCCAAAATCAGGTGTGCGCGAAGGGCAAGGCGCGGCATTGGCAGCGGGACTGCCCGAACGGGGGCCGGACCGGACTCTCGGCCTACGCTTTCGCTGAGGAGGCCGAGAACTCGGTGTTGGCCGCAAAATTTCAACATGCCATCGACCACGACGACGCCGAAGAGTTCGACGCCCTTTGCATGCTCGCGGGCGGGAAGCCGGACATCTTCGCCGACCTCTCCGCGTGCTCGTTCTGCGAGGAGGACGGTGAGGCCCTCGTGCCCGCCGTCACCGAGTTCTCCGAGTTGGCACGCACGGCTGGGGCATCGACGTTCAACGCCAACACCTTCACCGCCGACATGCCGGTGGTGTCGGAGCCGATCGAGCACTCCCCACCCGCGTCGGTTGAGTCCGACGAAGAGTGGACCGGTCCGCCCAACCCCTTCTGCCCTCCCGTCACCCGTACGTTTGCCGACTTCATCGAGAGCACGGGGATTGCGTTGGGGGCACCCGACGAGCCCCCCGTAAGCATGAACTTGCTCTCCGCGGTCGAGGCACCGGAGGGCGTGATGGACTACGAACCCGCAACCTACATCGCGAGCGACGACGACGACGAGGATGCCTCCGTTGAGCTGTCACGACCACGGTACGGCTGTGGGAGCGGCATTCCGGGCTTTGGGAGGTCTTTGCTTACCTCGTCTTTGGTGTGTGCACTTTTCGTGATCTGTGCTACCGCCGCACCGCACACCGTTTCCGGTGTCGGTGGTGCCGATGTACACGCATGCACGGCTCCGCCGGTCGGTGGTGCTGCGTGGGCTGCTTCCGCAGTCCCAACTGCGACGGCTTCACCACCTACGCCGCTTCATGACGATCTTGGCGACGCGGTGGGTGGTGCGGTGCCGAGTGCTATACCGCCGCGGAGGCATGCACGGTATCGGGCGCTATGACAGGGGTTCCGCTCCCACGGCACTCTACCGCTGCCGCCAGAGCTCGTGGATCCCGATCCACCGGTTCCGCCTTCGCCACCTTACCCGCCACCGCCGTACTCGTCCGATGACGAGGCGACAGCCTCTGGGGACTCCGCGGCCGTGATCGACAATTCCTCAATTCCGTCTACGCATGATTTCCCACCGGCCACGGGGGCCGGCAACTGCCTCACCCTCACGCTGCTCCGGGCTGGCCGGCCAGTTCCGGGGACCTCTAGTGGCTGAGACTGCTTGCGCCGTGCCTGCCTAGAGATTAGCTATGGATTAGCTTCCTAGATGTGCGGAAGAGCTCTCTAAATTTGAGCTGTGTTTAGGGTTTTAGCACGTGCCAGCAGTATCTGACAATCTTTGCTGTGGACTGGGACCGCCCTGACCAAGAGTACAGGCCCCCAGTTGTGCTAAGTTTCCTCCTAAAGTTGAGTAGGGAGTTTGTTGCTTTATTTCACTACTAGCTCCGGTCACCACCCTAGGTGGTGTGCTGGATTTGACACTGTGACACACAAAACTGTCACATGTCACTTCCTATAGTAGGCTGGGTGACCGTCACCAGTACACGGGAAACACCCGTTAGGTATTTATGTAAGCCTCTCTTTTATCTATCTCACTTTTTACCGTTCTGATATCGTAACCCTTAACTCAGGGTTTATTTCTCCAGTTAGATATATATTACCACCAAACTATATATTCTACCACCGTGCATAGGCTTCGGCATGCTGGTTCCACAAAGTTACAACACTCTCACGACATTGATATTACGGCCGGTGTCAATATGATAGCAGCGTATATTAAATTTGTCGGCCTCGTTATGTCGGGTATTGTGATTAATGAAGGTCGATACCGGTAGGTACCATTAGGTAATAGTAGTTTCCGGTAGGCACCAGTAGGCACCTGCAGTAGGCACCGGTAGGTACCATTATGCACCGGTAGGTACAAGTAGGCACCGGTAGGTCCCGATAAACACCAGTAAATACCAGTGGGCGCATATATGTACCAGTAGACACCGGTAGGTAACGGTGGATACCAGTAGTTTCTTGTACTTGCCGGTACGCATCTGTATTCACCAATAGGTGACGATGCATACCAGTATATCCCGGTAGGTTCCTGTACTTGCCGGTACTTGCCGGTGCTTGCCGGTGCTCGCCGGTACTTGCCTGTATGTACCTATATGTCACGATATGTTGCTGCACATGCCTATAGCACCAGTAACCCCTGTAACCGCCGGCAATCTCCTGTATTCTCCTGTAGGTTCCTTTATACGCCGTTAGACGACGGTACATACCAATATATGCTTGTAGTTTCTGTAGTACACGGTACCCCCCAGTACTTGCCAATATTCACCAGTACTTCACGGTATGTAACTGTACTTGACAGTGACATCCTGTAATCCCAATACATGCCTGTACTTGCCAGTATTCGCCGGTAACGGCATGTATTCGCCTGTAGTTCCCTGTAAATAACAGTACCCCGGTAGGGGCCTGTAACCAACCGTACTTACCCGTAGCTAACCGTATTTGCCAGCATGTCCCTATATGTCCCAGTACTCCCTGTAACCTCATGTATGTATCTGTAAGTGCCTATACTCCCCGGGAGCAGTACGGCATGTCCCTGTACCGGGCCGACCTGTACTTGCCTGTATTTACCTGTACTTGCCTGTAAGTCCCTGTAAATATAATTAGGGGGGCGTTCCTTGTTCGCCGTTTGCAAGAGACTCCTCGTGGCCCCTACTTAAGCGGCCATGCAGAGGCCGAGTACGCCATTATGCAGAACGCCGAGCAGCAGCCTGCTGCAAGGGCTGGTTAGCCCAGAGAGTTCAACCTGGGGGTGGACGCTAGCAGAATATCCGTGTCGGAGCTTGGCATCCGGCAGCAGGGCGAGCCAAGAGCCTCGCGCTGGCACGCTCAGCACAGGAAGTCCAGCCGCCAGCTATGATGAACATCGCATTGAGGAGGGACGGCCCGGTCACCCCAAGAAGATTGATACGCAGAGTGCTGCGAGCCGAGTTTTACGCAGCAGCCATCGAGGTGGGGGTGACGTGCTACGAGCCTTGTGGCTCCAGGGCTCTGTGCGGGCCTTGAGATGTTGTTGAGAAACGGCGCGAAGGCGAACACGTATATGTATCAAGACACCCAAGAGAGCAGCAGAGAGAGCAGTGGCTCGGGTAAGGACCCAGGCGCTCTGCAAGTAGAGATATCCGGCATGCATGCATGCCCCTCACTCCTCATCGCCTCCCATTCCCCCGCTGTCTTCCCGGCACCCTCCACCCTACCACATGTGCGCCCCCTCTGTCCCCCTGTTGCCCTTATTGCCGTCCTGTTCTCTCAGCCCTGCCCCGCCACCCCGCCACCCAGCTGTATCATATTTAATTATATGGTATGCTCATACTTAATTCGAACTTGATCGAAACGTACGCCGCTTTCGAAGATGTAGACTATCATATGTCAACAACAGCAGCCCTCGAATTTTAAAATGAAGCGGATGTGTGCGGAATTGACAGCAAGGTTTTATTTTCCCCCGGAGCAAAATTGACGCGTTTCAGGAACATGGGGGAAGATTCTTGGATTTCGGGGTTAGGTCCGAAACACGTAAGTTATTGGGTGTTTTCGCCAGGAACATTGCTGAGCAGATTTGACTTGATTGTGGTTGGGATAAGTAGCAAGGCTGCCCGCCACGCTTTGTCCCTGAGGGCGGGTTGCTTCCCGCCGCACGAGATATCGAGGCTTTGAGGGGGGGGTTCTCCCCCCGCACTGCACGAAAAAAGACTCGGGGGAGAGGTGCTACTTTCAAATCGTTGGTCAGATATCGTCCCCGACCAGAGTACCAATCTCGCCCGACCGTGCCCCATGTACGTGCGAGTACCGTATCCGTGAGTGTGTTTTCACCGTGGTATGATTGAACTCAGTAGCCATGCCCAATGATGATCATAAGTCACATTCCCCCAGGAAATGTCACAATTTCGACTTATTTCAAGAACAAATCAATTTTACTCCGGGTAGAAGCAAGTTTTCAACTTGCTCTCAGAACAAGTCAAAAATTCTCTGGAAAGAAGCAACTTCTCAACTTGTTTCCAAAACAAGTCCATTTTGCTCCGTGAGGAAGCAACTTTTAACTTGTTTCCGGACAAGTTAAATTGCAAATTTGCCCCGGAAAAAATCAACGTTTCTCAAAAAAATACTTAAACACCTAAAGCCACTTGATCCGGAAACTAGTCACATTTGCTCCTGGAATAATATGACAATTTCTCCCAATCGTGCGGGATTGTTTTGGAATCCATCAGCGGACATGGCGTTGATGCATGATTCTCCCTTCGAACAGCCCACGCGAAATCCACCAGGCGCAATTAATCGAGCCACGGAATTGACGTGTAACATGGTGAACATTCTGCTCGTTGTGATTTCATTTTCTTGACGTTGCACAGCACAATCCTAGGTAAACACTGCAAGCCGCGCAGACAATGCACACATTTCGGTGACCTCTTGTGTTCAATTCGATGGGAATGATTCGGAAATACGTCAGCCTTAAGTTAAAATACTTGACCCCCGCCCTTTTTTATGGTTCTAATCAATAACACTTTTACAGATCATCTACCTATAACACAGTGGAGCGGCGTTTCGCTCACCTTGGAATTCAGAAAGTGAGGAACGCGCAAATCACTAAATCTTTCAGCGGTCTCAAGCACAAACATGACTTGATAGCTTATATGCGTTGGGTGCATGTCATTTGATTGATCGGCAAATGTGTACACACTTGTGTACATGCAGCAAGTAAAATATTGCTACTGAGACGACCCAAGAACATGAGCCACTTTGATCCGGCATGCCATTCTCGAGTGCGATCATCTTTCGAAAGTACATCGAGGCTCATGATTGTGATTGATTTCCAATACCAACTTAACAGTGACCGGCTCACCTCTTTCCTTCTCTCTTGATTGTGCCCATCAGGACCCCATGCACCATTATACAAAATACTAAACGCAGAAGAGCAGCTTCCATGACACACTGCCCAGCAAAATGTCCACCATTGCCCGCAGCAGGCAAACCATGTGTCACATCATGTGTATCTCACTCTTCATCGCGTCGATGGTGCCAGTCCTTAACCAACATGGGCCATTCTCTCGATTCCATTTGATAGCCTTGTGACGGCAGCTGCAGCGATTGACTCTGCGATCAGCATGCCTCCAGCACTCTGGTGGTCAGTCATGAATATTTTGCCAATGGTGAAGGCAATGCTAATCCCCGATCATGACACACCCGTCGCCGCCTACAAGTTACCTCGGCACACACAAAATGGACATGCGGCACACGCCTGCCAGCCTACTCATAGCTATTGCCAGAACATCTTCTAAGAAACCCTCGGGCTCGGGCGTATTACTGTAGAGCTCACCGAGGCAGTGGAGATCAGAGGCGTCCACCGAGGGAGCGCCGGCGCCGCAAGCATGGTACATCTCAAGCAACACGCGAGCCGCCCTACACACTTTCCCCTGAATTGCGTCATCCCAGCTTTCATTCCCAGCTTTGCTTTCGCCCTGAACACTCACCCCAGCCCGTCTCCACCCTCCTTAGGCGCGCACGCTAGGTAGCTTCCCCACTGCATCGGGTCGAGTTCTCGCAGCACGCCGTCTACAAGTAGAAGACCCTCCAGGGGCGAAAGCAGCAAGAACTGCACAAGAATGGAACTTCGGAGTCGTATAACCGGGAGTACGTGTGCATGCGAGCCCTTAGATAGATAGTATGTGCTTGTGCTCATTCCTCCCGAGTGCCACCATTTTTGGTACAGCTTTGGTACATTCGGAGCGAGCGCTGCTGTCCTCCACCGCAGTCCTTTTGGCGCGTGACGGGTACTTGCATCCCGCATGCTTCCTGGAATTGGTGCATCGCCGCTGTGTCTGCTCGCAAGTGGGCACAGAGTATGACTCACACTGGGTCCCGGCTCGGGGAAGCACTCAGGATCTGACCGGTGCTGGTGCAGAGGCAGTGCTACGATGGCTGGCAGCGCCGTGTGCCACTCCCTCCCCGGTGATGCCATCGGCTCTTGTGCCACCAGTCTCCACGCTGGGCGTGCTGTGCCATGAGGCATTGCCCCGTGCCACGCTTTCCGCGCACTCCGCCTCCATCGAGCCGGGCTGCAACATCCCGGCGTCCTCGGCCCTTTCTCGCAGTATCTCCACCAGCACACGTCCCTGCACGGTGTCCCGCATGGACCCACGCACGCCCTCGGCCTCGCCTCACACAAAGCCCACCAGCCCTTCCAAGCCCCGCATCCCGGAAGAGTGGTGACACGGTGGTTGGTCAGCCTACAGAGTTATCTGGCGTTCACCCAGCCCGCTGCCGGATGCGCGACTTCTCCGTGTCGAGGAGCGGGGAACACCACCATCCAGCATTCAACGATCCACACGGTTACACACCGTCATAAACTCTGTCCCGTGACCAGCACACTATCCTCCAGTAGCAGCAGCGGCCAGCCAGGCGCACGGTGCCTTCTACGATGCAGGGCACTGGCACACGCGCAACTGCCCCTATGCTCTGTTGATTTTGTATGAGCCTCAGAGCATGCTCGGAGCGAGGGCGGAGCGCTTCTCCCAGCGTGTCCTGCCTACTCCACTTACTTTGAACAGCAGCACATCGCTCAAGTCGACCACGTCGCTCACATCGCCGAGGCTCAACAGGTGCACCGCAGTCCCTGCAGCACCGCTCCCCCCCTCTGTCTGCCAACTTCGTGGGCGCGGTACGCTCCCCCCCTCTGTCTGCCAACTTCGTGGACGCGGCACGCTCCCCCCCTCTGTCTGCCAACTTCGTGGACGCGGCACGCTCTCGACGCGGTCAGCGGCTCGCCTGCAGCTGGATGCCTCGGAGCCCGCACCACCAGGACGTGAAACGTGTGAGCCCACATGGCGAGCGACGCACACCCACAGCGGGGCGAGAGCTTTCCCCCACATCCAATACCACTGCACTTGTAGTTGAAAGAGGTCTGACCCACTTTACGGAGGGAGGCCTTCTCCAAAGTAAAAAGGAAAGAAACAGTAGCTCCTTCCCTTGGCAGTGTCTCACCAAGGCCGGCCCGTGAGTCCGAAGACGGCCTCGTCACAACCCCGGTTGCGTCGAGTGCATCAGCCTAAGTGTGGGACTCAAATGCTGGCTGGACTTTGCAGCTGACTGGCCTTTGCAGCTGACTGGCTGCCAAAAAGCAGACCCATTGCATCTTCCATGCCGGGTCGTCTGCAATGCGTTCGCCACCGCACCACTGCTGAATAGCGAGGACACTGCGAGGGGCGGGTGCTGCCAGGACAGACGTGGGCTCCTGCTGAGGGCCGTTCACCGAGCAGGGAGAATGGAGCAAAGGATCAACGGCTGGGGGGGCACCTGAGAGCTGCATACCCAGCACTGGGCGGTACTTGAGGTCAGCAAAGTCCACGCGCAGCTTGCTGGAGGCCGGTGGCTGCCTTGCCGCAGAGACCCCCTCCGCACCTGCGGCTTCCTGCATTGCAAACAGCTACCCCACATTAGCAACAGCACCCTAGCCATGGAGAGGCGACCACATCGCCCTGGTCAAGGAGGAGCGACATCGTACCCTAGATCGCATTCTGCAGCCATCATCTCCACCCTCACCATTCCACAACCCTCGGGAATCGCAGCGCTCGGCCAGCCCTGAGCGGCGCCAACCTGGCGTCTATCTCGCAAGTCACAAATCCAAGATCCGGCGGTGTTGCAGGGCTCGGAAGGGGCTCTGCGCCTCGTGGCCGGGCATCTTAGGGGCCTTGCTTTGGACTGGTCGGAGAGGGAGAGAGAGGTGGACGCCACCTCAAAGGCTGCGAGCACTGCCGGGATGGCTGATGTGTAAAGAGAGCCCCACGCTGCTCGTGTTTTTGGCACTGCCACTGCCGCTGCCGCATGTGTGCGAATCTGCCCCCCCAAGCAAGGCCCACGTGCCGCGTCACATGTGCTGCCCAGAGCAAGGCCAACGTGCCGCGTCACATGTGCTGCCCAGAGCAAGGCCCACGTGCCGCGTCACATGTGCTGCCCAGAGCAAGGCCCACGTGCCGCGTCACATGTGCTGCCCAGAGCAAGGCCCACGTGCCGCGTCACATGTGCTGCCCAGAGCAAGGCCCACGTGCCGCGTCACATGTGCTGCCCAGAGCAAGGCCCACGTGCCGCGTCGCATGTGCTGCCCAGAGCAAGGCCCACGTGCCATGGGCTCCACTCCTTGAGTCACATGCCGCTGGCTGAAAGCGACCGGCACATGCATCCTGCGCCCCCTCTCATCAACGGCTGAGAGCGATCGCCACATGCATCCTATGCCCCATCATATCGATGGCTGAGAGCGGCATGCATCCTGCGCCCCCTTTCATCAACGGCTGCGAGGGACTGCAACATGCATCCTGCCCCCCCTGTCATTGACACGTGCTGGCTGCGAGCCCTGACAACTTGTCGAAGCACACACCGAGGCACCACCCGACCTGCGGACGTTTGCCAGGGTCGGCCAGGGTCGCACCTTGAAGTTCTGCGAGGTCTGCAGGAGGTCTAGTAGGGAGCTCAGGGTGGCGCTCCCCCAGGGCGTGGTCTCGAGCGCCACCGCCTTCCCCGCTCCCCCTTCTGAATGCAGGCCCCCCTCGTCCCCCCCAAGCTCAACATTTGGAACAGCCGCACGGGAATGGACACAAGGGGCGCATCAGACACGGCAATCGCACAGTATTACAGTGCCACCTGCGAACAAACGTGAGCTGGCAACCAGGTCTCGACGTCACATAGACCAGCAAGCTTCCGAAAGTGTAGCATGGGCCTCTGCCTGAGAGCTTCCAAAAGTGTAGCATGGGCCTCTGCCTGAGAGCCGGCCTTGAACACTCTGTCCAACGGGGGGCTCTCGAACTTCGATCCCATCAAACGGCCAGCTTGACAGGGATTCCCGAACCATCGAACGGCCAGCTTGAAAGGGATGCCCGGACCATCGAACGGCCAGCTTGAAAGGGATGCCCGGACCATCGAGCGGCCAGCCAAAGGGATGCCTCGACCATCGGACGGCCAGCTTGAAAGGTAAAAGCCCGACCATCGAACGCCAGCTTGAAAGCGGGATGCCCGACCATCGAGCTGCCAGCTTGAAAGGGGGTGCCCGACCATCGAACGGTCAGCTTGAAAGGGGATGCCCGACCACGAACGGCCAGCTTGAAAGGGATGCCCGACCATCGAACGCCAGCTTGAAAGCGGGATGCCCGACCATCGAACGCCAGCTTGAAAGCGGGATGCCCGGACCATCGAACGGCCAGCTTGAAAGGGATGCCCAGACCATCGGACGGCCAGCTTGAAAGGGATGCCCGGACCATCGCTTGCGGGGGAGGGAAGAAGTGCACCGGCGTGCTGGTGAGTGTGCAGCAAGCCGCCAAGAGCGCAGCACACGTTCCATTGGACCTGGGCGCTCCCCCAACACCCCACCGCACCACACGATCATCTGCACCGTCCTCTGCACTAAGTTATTGTCAGGGGGGTTCCAGGGAAGTGGGAATCAGCAGATGATTGCACCGTTATGTGGGGAGACGCCGATGCGCGCCGGAGGGAAGATCTACGTGCCGCCAAGCTGTAGAGCAGAGAGGGGCGGAGGTGTGGAGAGAAGGCACTGCCGAGGTATATGGCAGGGCAACGGTGGGGAGAGAAGGCGCTGCCGAGGTATATGGCAGGGCGGAGGTGGGGAGAGAAGGCACTGCCGAGGTATATGGCAGGGCGGAGGCAGGGGGAGAAGGCACTGCCGAGGTATATGGCAGGCGGAGGCAGGGAGAGAAGGCACTGCCGAGGTATAGCAGGGCGGGAGGCAGGGGAGAGAAGGCGCTGCCGAGGTATATGGCAGGGCGGAGGTGGGGGAGAGAAGGCACTGCCGAGGTATATGGCAGGGCGGAGGTGGGGAGAGAAGGCACTGCCGAGGTATATGGCAGGGCGGAGGTGGGGAGAGAAGGCACTGCCGAGGTATATGGCAGGGCGGAGGTGGGGAGAGAAAGCACAGCCGCGCTAAGGCACCGTGCCGTGGTGCAGGAGGAGGCACCTCCCAGTTGCACTCAGGCACTCCGAGTCTCTCCCAACCGGCCTCTCACGATACACACTTTCGCACAGCCCCGCTCGGCTTGTCCAGCTTTGTCATTGATGGTTTCCTACAAGGCGCTCCGAGTTTATCCCACCGCACCTCTCTCGACGTGCTGAGGATCTGAGAGATGAGGGCAACCACGAGCAGGGACATGGAGGGGGGCAGAGGGCGGGCGGTCACCTTCACGGTACTGGAGGGCAGGCAGGTCAGCAGAGCCTGCACGATGAGCTCCAACATGTCCCCAGTTGCCCCGGTTTTGACTTCCCCACCCGCACTCTCCAGTGTCCCCAGCTCGGCGGCCAACGCGCCCCCCTCCATGCGGTTCCCACCGTGCAACAAGCGGGATCGCGCTAAGTAGCCAAGAGCCCGCACGCCATTGGCTCTCACCTGCCAAGGCAAACCCGAAACCCCAGCCTGGTGACCAGGAGGAGCAACTGGTGCCGGGGCGCCCCGAATGTGGGCCACGCGGTGCCCATAGGCGCGTCATGGGCAGTGCGCAACAGCATCAGCCATACAAATGAACGCTCCATGACGCCCGGCAAACATATCACGCGATGTGTCTGTGGATAAAGTGCGGGAGGCACTCCCTCAGACTCCACGGCTGAGGCGCCAACCGGAACAGGTTGCCGCGCCACCCCTTCAGCCTCCACACGTGCGAACAACTGTAGCATACCGTACTTTCACCTCAGCACCCCTCCTTAGCCCCCCTCACCCCCCCAAAACAAGCTTGAGGCTTCCTTGCAGCGGAGGTGGACTTGCGTGTGTGAGGTTTCTGCGATCCGCGCCTCCAGGCTTTCCCTCCACCTGTACCCAGGCCGTTGATGCCGCCCTATTCTCCCCGTTCCACATTCCCCCACGTTGTGATAGCACCTTGTCAGTGTCCCTCGTGCCCTCCACGGCGGCCGCCACCATCTGCTGCATCACCTCCAAGGCCACGCAATCATTGCCCTACGCAACCCTCCCTCCAGGACCCCATGTCATCCCCACGCCCTGCAATTCATGCTCGGAGCACCACGGCGTGCCGCAGCAGCTCCGCTACAGGCTGCCTGCTGGCCATTATCTGCTGGAGCCCTCTCTGCCGCGGGGCCCGGGCGCTCTCGGCACACACAGGGGGCCCGGATCTGCGCGCACGCGCACCTCCTCAGAAGTGGTGGACGTAGTGGGCAGTGTCTCTCGCAGCACGTTGCACAAGTTCGCCCCGGCCCACGTTCCTGCGATCCGCACCGCCTGCGCGCCCGCCCCCATAGCCTTCCTTCCTCTGCGCTTTGTAGAGAATGCGAGGCGAAGGGAGCCGCCCAGCCGCCGGCAGTATTCTTCACAGCTCACAGCGCGCGCACAGAGCACTCGGAATCTCTTGGTTTTGGGGTAGGACACTCCGGATGTGCTGCCGTGGAGGACTCTCTTGGATGTGGACATTCGGAGTGTGACAAGAACCTAACCTCCCGAACCTGCTCAGAGCACACGTGGCAAAAGCACGCGGCACCGCCTCATGCGCAGGCTTGTCTTTTGCATCCACCTTCATGCCCAGGGGGTGGTGATGACCTGATGTCATCAGAGCTGCATATTTGGGAGCTTTGGGTATTGCCAGCGTAGCGAGGGCAGATGCCAGATGCGATGGGGTCAAGGGCAGATGCCAGATGTGATGGGGTCAGAGGCGCAGCGAGGGCAGATGCCAGATGCGACGGGGTCAGAGGCGCAGCGAGGTCTTGCACCTGTGAACCGTGGCCCATGCACGCCAGTAACACCTCCGTCGTTTTGACAAGAAAGCCCCGGTGCTGCTTCATATGCTCCAAGCCCACCTGGCGATCCCACCGAGCAAGGCACCGATGTAACAACCCGCCGGTGCTTGTTGGCGCCTGACCTGCCCCCCCCGCGACCCAGGGCCAGGACCAAGCTGAGTGACTGGCACAGCGGGGAGGGGTGGTCTACCATGATGCCGAGGGCGCGACAGGCCGCGGCCCGCACAGGAGGCGCAGGGTCCTTCATCGCAGCGTCCTGCAAGCCACCCCTCTCGCCCTTTGGCTCAACTCCCACTCTCGAGCCCATGCGTCACCAACCTCCCCATGCTGTAGCAAGGCGCAGGTCTACGAGGCACGCGATTGGCCAGGCGCCCTGCCGGGGAGCTCGCTCTGGAGCCAATGAGCTGTGCTGACTTCTGGAAGCGGCGCCGGGAGATGGGAGCTGCACCGCGGCGGCGGCGTGCAGAGATGCATGGAGCTCCACAGGCAGCTTGACAAAGCAGCCCCCGCACAACGCTCCGATGGCGGTCTGCGCCGCCGAGCGCACCTGACCGCCCACCCGCCCGCTGCCCGTAACTCACTGGTGGTGGCCCGGATGACAACTCGTTGCAAAGCCGAACTTGTACATACTAGAGGGGAGCGCCAGCATAGCCAAGCGGCGTAGGCCAATGCGTGGCAATCGGCAAAGAGTCTTCGGGACCTTGGCCAGGCGCTTGGCGAGGCGCGTGGCCAATGCCGGCCCCGGCCACCCGTCAACCTCAACGCCGGCCCCGGCGACCCGTCAACCTCAACGCCGGCCCCGGCGTCCCGTCAACCTCAACGCCGGCCCCGGTATCCCGTCAACCTCAACGCCGGCCCCGGCAACCCGTCACCCTCAACGCCGGCCCCGGGGACCCGTCACCCTCAACGCTGGCCCCGCGACCCGTCACTCCTCAACGCGCCTCGTATCTCCCGTCACCCTCAACGCCGCCCTGGGACCCGCTCCCTAACGCCGCCCTGGGCGAATTGCCAACTTCAACGCCGCCCTGCCCTCAACGCCGGCCCCGGCGACCCGTCACCCTCAACGCCGGCCCCGGCGACCCGTCAACCTCAACGCCGGCCCCGGCAACCCGTCACCCTCAACGCCGGCCCCGGCAACCCGTCAACCTCAACGCCGGCCCCGGCGACCCGTCACCCTCAACGCCGGCCCCGGCGACCCGTCGCTCCCCGCCACTTGACAGGGGTAGTCAAGAGCCACGAGCAGGTTGAGCTGCATGGAAGAGGGGTGGGTGGCTCAGATGCTCACGGCGGGGGCAGTATGTTGGAGGGCGGCGAGCAGGACAGAGTGCGTGGACTCGCTCCACACGGCCATACGCCACTCCGCGCTCCCCCCTGGGTCCTTCTCCACTGAAGCCTCCCCCGTGGTCTTCTCCCTGGCCCCAAGATCTCCCCTTCCCGGTCCTCACGGGTGTTTGCTGTCATGCTGCATTTCCACAAGGAGCGTCCTTGCTTCACTCCCAGTGCTTCAACCGCGCCTAAAGCGCCAGATCCCACTCGGGCATCTCGTGCACGTGAATGCCACTCACAGCCCACCATTCCGCCGGCGCCTCATACGGCCGGAATCCCTGGCAGAGGCACCGCCTCATTGCACATTCGAACGCTTTCACCCCAAATGCCCCCCCCCTACCCCCCAACACCGGCACCTGTGTGATGCGCATCCCGAGGTGATCAGCTCATTCGAGATTCCTCCACGTGGCAAAGCCGTGGCCTCCCATCCGATGAGGCGAGTGAGCCACAGATACCTTCAAAGGGATTCGCGTGACACTCTATGGCACTTTGCAATATTGGTATATCGCACCGAGCCGTCAAAACATCCAGCATGTTTTGCATCGAACAGTCAACACGCTATGTGCAGCGCATCGAGGCGTGAACGCGGTCTGTGCAGCGCATCGAGGCGTGAACGCGGTCTGTGCAGCGCATCGAGGCGTGAACACGCTCTGTGCAGCGCATCGAGGCGCCCGCATGTCGGACAGGCGCATAAGCACCCCAGATACCCCCAGTGTGAATGTCCTCCCTGGCGGAAGAGATAGGGGCAGGGGCGGCGTCGTGCAGACTTACTGGCCTGCCGACAGGTGGGGGAAAGGAGAGGAGGAGCTATCCTCGTCGCCATCGCTGGCAATGCCCCCGGCGGTCTGAAGCACCTCGGCCAACAACTTTGACACCTGCACCAGCCCCCATGCCCTGCGCTGTCACGTGCCTGCTACATGCGAAGCAGGCACTCGTGCTCATATTTTTGGCTATTTCTGCCCACAGCACACAATCTCACGATCGTGATTGAGCTTGAACATGGCCTCCGCAGAGTCAGCACAATCTCACGATCGTGATTGAGCTTGAACATGGCCTCCGCAGAGTCAGCACAATCTCACGATCATGATTGAGCTTGAACATGGCCTCCGCAGAGTCAGCACAGTCTCACGATCACGATTGAGCTTGAACATGGCCTCCGCAGACTCAGCACAGTCTCACGATCATGATTGAGCTTGAACATGGCCTCCGCAGAGTCAGCACAATCTCACGATCGTGATTGAGCTTGAACATGGCCTCCGCAGAGTCAGCACAATCTCACGATCATGATTGAGCTTGAACATGGCCTCCGCAGACTCAGCACAGTCTCACGATCATGATTGAGGCTGAACATGGCCCGCGCAGACTCAGCACAGTCTCACGATCATGATTGAGCTTGAACATGGCCTGCGCAGAGTCAGCACAGTCGCACGATCATGATTGAGCTTGAATATGGCCTCCGCAGAGTCGGCACAGTCTAACGATCATGATTGAGGCTGAACATGGCCTCCGCAGAGTCCGCACAATCTCACGACCACGATTGAGCCTGAACATGGCCGCACCCTCCGCCTCGCACCTGCTGCGCGATTCGTTCATCTGCGGGCGTGGAGCTCGAGGATGTCCCGGTCGGGGGGGGCAGCCTTCCCGCGGTGTCATCCCCTGCACCGCCGCTGCTTGATATGCAAAGGCAGTCCATCATGACGGGCGCCAGACGGTCCCACACGGAGCACAGCGCTTCCAGGTAGTTGCGCCCCAAGGCCCTGCGCCCCACCCCCTCTCCCCGCCCCGGATCCTTTAGGGCTTCTCTCATTCCGTCCCCCCACATCTGGAAGCAGTGATTTGAGCGGATGCGCGGAGACAACATGCCGCATTTGCTCCTGCAAACTACGTCTATCCTCCTCACCTGCCCCTCCTCACCACCCCTCTTCACTGCCCCCCATTACCGTCCTCTACCACCCCTCTTCACTTCCCCTCTTCATCACCCCCCTTGACCGCCCTCTCCACCGCCCCCTTTCTCCACTGAGATATGCCGAGCCATCAGCCGTGCAGCGCGCCCCGTCCCTGGAGGACACAGCCGCCAGCACGGAGCATCCACGGTCCCTCCCGGAGATCGCACCGGAGCGCAGTGAAGGCCTCCACGCGGTGCAGGGCATTCGACTTTGTGCTGCCCACCACCTCCAGCAGTATTTCGGGCAGCTTCTGGACTTCTGCCATATCCGCTGCATCTGCCCCTGTGTCCGCCCCTGGGCTGCCCCCACCACTCGAGGGCGACGTTGCGCCCTGCACTGTTAGCCGCGGTGCTGGGCCGGACTCTGCCGGCTCCGTCATGCTCATACCGAGCCCCGCCACGCGCCCCTTCGCACCTGCATCGCCCCTCCCCCCCCTCCCCCTTCCGCGCGTCTCCCACCCGTCGCACCCAAGGCAAGGGTGCGGTGACGAGGCTGGCGCAGGGTCCAGGAGCCATCATGAGGTGCAGCACACTCACCTAATCCGGTGGCGATGGCGCGAAGTGCTGCAAGGCAGGCGGCGGCGGTCTCTGTGCCGGCAGTGCTGAGGAAGCACCCACCCGCGTCCACCCCCCAGGTCTCAACTCCTTGCTGCCACCCCCTGAAGGGTGTAAGGGCATTGCAAGCACAGATCTTCGGCAGGCACAGACGCTGGATCTGTTAACCTATGGCCGCTAGCCCCGTCAACCCCTATGCTCCGCTCATGAAGCCCTTCCGGCCGCACACGGACGCACCCTGGGAGAGCCGCCTTCAGCAGCAGCTGCAGCAGACGCGCCTGTGTTTTCAACCAACGTCCCCCCCACCCTTCCCTGCCTTTCAGCCTTGCCATGTGATGGTGTACCCTTGAGCTCGGGTCTTTGCCTTAGGGTCGCACATTGAGCGTGACAGTGCGGTGAAATCCGAGGGGTCTGTTGCACTTGAAAGGGGTCATTCTATTCACCCACCCATCGTGCTCGATTGGTCTCAGGCTTCCTCGGTTCGTCGTAATGCGGCATGCCGACTCACAACCCCTCCGCCCATTGACCCCCAACCCCCGCCACCTCTCCAGTGCCCAGCGCCAGAGCCAGCGCCAGAGCCCAGGCCAGTGGACAAGGGCGCTGCTCACGGGACGAGATGGATACTCCGCTATCCGGTCGCTGCGTAAGGCCGGACCGAGCAACCCCGGGGGCAGGCAACCCTCTTAGCTCCCCTCATCAGTCGGCAGAGCTGTGTGGGGCACCAGGTGGCCTGCGAACTGTGGCGGAGCCGGCACAGCAACGCCCCGCAGGCAACCGGGAAGGGTTCCATGAGGGAGCGCATCACCTGAACCCGGCTCAGGGCCTGCGCAAGCAAATGCTGCGGCAGCCTCGCGTACGGGGCCCCTCCGAGGAGTGCGGACATGGCCTGCCCCCCAGACCCGCCCTTCCCGCCGCCCTACTCATTGCACACCGAGCCTCGCGTGGAAAGCACCGGGCAGCTTCGGCCCCGCAGCCTCTGCTTGGCGGGCAGAGGGGCGTGGCGAAGCTGCCGGGCCGCGCCGGCAGAGCGCCTCGGGGAACCGCTGCGCCTGCGCCGACAGCACAACGCCATGATGCGCAGTGTGGGGGGAAAGGGGGACCTAGTGAGCCCACCTTCAGCGCTGCCGACAACACTGGCAGACTGGCCTCGTGGACGACGGCATGCGCGAGCCCCAGGTGCAGCTGCAGGGCTCCCCCACCACGCGCCCCTCCGGCTTGTGGTGACCTCAGCCGGGTTCAGGGAAGACCGGCCCGCCCGCTGAAAGCACGGTCCAAGAAAGCTTCAAGCTGGGAGATGAGCCTTGAGGCTCATGGGTAGCATGTTACATACCGACTCGACACCATTGCTGTTCCCTCACCCCCTGGCTTGCTCCCTCCTTGCCTCCATGCCTCCTCCGGGTGTGCCCTATATGGTTCACTGTCCGGATTTTTGCGCAGGTCTCTCTCTCTCTCTTACCCAAATGAAATCAGTGGGCGGTGGTGGAAGATTATGGCGAGGGCGCTATCACCAAATGAGAGCTGGAATTCTTCTCGCTGTCTCTCTCACTTGTTCGGATATCTGCAGCTCTTAGCCCTTCCACTCTCGCCTTCTTCCTCCCAAGAGGCTGAAATCTCTATCGGGGTGCGGGGCATCGAGCCGGCTGGGGGCGCCTCTCTCGAGGGCATGGAGGGGGGCGAAGGGCTGGGTCAAGGCACCTGCAGCGCAATGTCCCCGAGTTGGGTGGACAAGGTGATGAAAGCTCGCACGTCACGCCGCTTGCTCTTCTGCCGCGCCTCTGCCACCGCCAGATACTGCCGGTTCACGCCGCCCTCCAACATCGAAGACACCACTCCAGCCGCGGCCAGCCGCACCTGCACAGGCCTCGCCCCCGCGGCCTCTCACGAGGACGACTCCGCCAGCAGAGGGCTGAGTAGATACCCCGGCGATTCCACTGCAAGAGCCCGCGTCAGGTTGGGGAAGAAGTGTGAAGTTGGTACTCACTTCCCCATCGCGAGCTGAGATTTGTTGCTCGGGCGATCTTTAGCAACCTGAGGGCCCCGCAGAGGCCAAGGACCTGGCAGGGGGGGCGCGGCGCACGTCAGCGCGGGCAGAGGCGGCCGGGAGCACCTTAGCAGAAGGGTCGTACAGCAGAGGAGTGAGCAGCGAGGGAGAATAGGGGCGCCGCTGCAGCACGTTCTGCGATGGCAGCAAAGTCAGCCAGTGTGCCTGGAGCCCCTGCTCCGCACAAACGTCCCATCTCCCAACCCAATCACTGCCATCGCACAGCTGCCTCGCTCGAGACTCCATCTGTCCCCGCTGCGCTCTCCTGCAGCCGTGCCACGCATCTGCCGCATCTGGGTAGATGCGTGGAGACGCTCCCTGGTGCCCGTCAGCTGTAGCAAGTACCACGTCGCACATACAAAGCAAATCCCATATACCGTGTATGTGGTGGTTTCTAGAGGTACCTCGGATGCATGCAGATTTCCCTACTTCGAATAGGTCATCACGGTTGTCACATCCGACGAGTGGCTGTTCTTTGGAGAAGCGGGCGGTCTTTGGAACACCCCCTCCGAAGCATACTGGCGCGGGGGATGCCGGCTGTAGGCACGCATGCGCGGATGAAAGGTGAGGAGATGGAGGAGAGATGAGAAGGGTGGGGTGGGTGGCACCTTGGGGTCAAGCCGGGCGATGGCCTGCAAGCAGCGGAGGGCGTTGGCTCGTGCTTTGAAGGTTTTGGCAGTGTCGCCGGCGCTCTCGTTGTCGCTTGCGTCGGATTCGGATGACCCCGGCGTCGAGCCCCGACCCGCAGACTCACGGCGGCCCCGGCCCGTCTCCACAGGTGATGACAGGCCTGGCTTGCCCGGCGATGGCGAGGACAGCGACTTCTGGCGCATGAAGGGCGGCTGGTACGCCCCCGGCTTCTTTGCATCCGGGGATGACACTGCGCAGACGCGCCGCAGCTGTCTGTTATCAATTCTCAACCGGTGGAGGGAAGCAGCGGCTCGGGGGTAGTGGCGAAGCAGGCCGCAGTGACCAACTCCAGACAGGGGTACCAACAGCTGAGAACAGATTCCGGTGTGGGCTTTGTGAGTTAGAAAACCAGATCCAGTTTTGCCCGATTCGCAGTATTTAAACCAGGAAAGAACCCTACATTAAATTACATACCGAGCAAATCATTCAAGATCATCCAAAAGTACTAGAAAAGGGCGTGTGTGGCTCATCCTTGGACCGGTCCCTTTGCCCCCATATAACCACAGAAGAGCGGCTGCACTATGTACCCATACTAGGGATCAAAGGATTCAGCACGCACTTCAAGACTGTTCCGGATTTGCTGGAGCTCCCTACCAGAGAACGGGACCCCCTAAGCCTCCCTGGGCCTTCTGAGTGCCTCTGCAACTGCATTGCCAGCGCATTGCTGCTGTGCATCTGAAGCCGGTTCACCTCAAACCCCCGCGCTGCTCGAGCCATCTCCCCATCACCATGCTCAGGACCACCCCCCTGCTCCCTACCTGCCAATGCCTTGCCTCAAGGGAGCTTGCCCGCCCACAGCATGCCCGGTATTCCGAAGGGCTGTCCTAAGGGGCTGGAAATGATAGACTGAATTGCTTTCTTCTGACCTTGCGCTCCTGCCGCTGATCTGCGCTTGAAACCCCCTACCCCCTACACCAACCCTATGGGACTTCAGCCGTTGCACTGGACACCCTGTGATGAAGCTGTGAACTCTGCGTGTGTGTGTGTGCGTACACGAGGTACATCGCAGGCAAAGACAGAAGTTGGCACGGACCTGCAGATTGTCCTCGGGGCTGAGGGGATGAAGGTGGAGTAGTTCTGGCAGAAGGGGCTTTGTCCATGTCGTTGGGATCCAACCCTTTCAGAGCAACACAGCGCATCGCGACCATCTCAGCCCCGTCTCAGTCTCAGTCTCAGCCCATCTCAGCCCCGTCTCAGTCTCAGTCTCAGGCCATCTCAGCCCCGTCTCAGTCTCGGTCTCAGCCCATCTCAGGCCGGTCTCAGTCCCAGTCTCAGCCCATCGCAGCCCCGGAAAACTACTTAATGCATGGAACCTTTTTCCATCGTGCGTGATGAGGGGGCACTGTATCCAGGTGAGCTCTGGCAGGTCCTGTGAGGAACCCCTTCGTGGGCTCTCCCGCCATCATCCCTTCAAGCCCCTCCCCCTCCCCCCTGTCGCCATGACCTACTCGAGCAAACCCACTAGGGCCGCCCTCGCAGCTCCGAGTGCGGGTGGAGGGGGCCTCACCGTACAGCATCAGCGCATGGAGACTGCCCACCAGCCCGGTCACTGGCACGGTCACGTCCATCTCGCCACCGTCAGCCAAAGCCTGTCGCACACTCCGTATCCATCAAGGGAGTGTAACCACAAATGCACGGTGCCCTGTACATTTCTGTTCAGGGTGGAAATCGACGGGGGCTGCTGGCGTGTACCAGGCATGGGGGCAGAAGCACACGAGGGAGAAGGGGGGAGAGTAGGGAGGGAAGAAGGGAGGGAGAAGGGAGGGGAGAAGGGGAAAGACGGTGGGGAGAGAGAAGGGAGCAGGAGGGGAGAGAAGGGGAGAAGGGAGGGGAGAGAAGGGGAGAAGGGAGGGGAGAGAAGGGAGGGGGAGAGAGAAGGGGAGAAAGGGAGAAGAAAAGAGCAAAAAACGCTTTGGAGAGTTCAGAATTTGTCGAAGAGATTCTTGGAGGCCGCAGATGTGGGAACGCGGCAGAAGAGCGGAGGCGCCGAGGACGAGGATGCGCCTACCTGGTGGAGGGTGTGGAGGATCTCGGCCATGTATTTGGAGCGTGCGCTCTCAACCGGGATCGCAGCTTGTGAGCGGTCTGCGCACACCGCCTGCAGCATGCGCGAGATACCCTGCAAGCTCCCATCGGCACCGTGCCCCCCACATCACGCCCTGCGCCCCCAAGACCCTCTGCCAGATCATATGCAAGATTGGTAATGTCCCTCAAATTGGGTGCAACGCCCTGTCGAGATCCCGGAGCATCATGCGTGCGGCACAGCATGTGGACGGTACGGATCAGGGGCATCGGATGGACAGCAAGGGTCAGGGGCATCGGATGGACAGCAAGGGTCAGCATCGGATGGACAGTAAGGGTCAGAGGCATCGGATGGACAGCAAGGTCAGGGGCATCGGATGGACAGCAAGGGTCAGGGGGCGTCAGATGGACAGCAGGGTCAGGGGCGTGGATGGACAGCAAGGGTCAGGGGCGTCGGATGGACAGCAAGGGTCAGACTGGATGATGGAGATCAGGGGCGTCGGGTGGACAGCAAGGATCAAGGGTGTCAGATGGACGGCGAGATTCCGATGCATCCGGTTTAAGGCAAAGATGGGAGGTATCAGATGGCAGCGCAGGCACATGCAGCCCTCAACGCGGCGCACACGTGAAGCCGTGGCCCAGGCTCCCCCTCGCTGCAGCCTAACCCGTCACAAGCTTCCATCACCGCTTCCGGGCAGCACTATGCCCCTCGTCCGTGCTGCAATAGCCGAAACGAGGTGGGCTGTAAGCTGCTTCTTCCACCTCGGACGCGCGCTGCACACGCATGGCAGAGCACCCCGGCGCACCTGGACAAGGGAGCAGCGCTGATCTCTGGAGAGAGTGCCGGGCATGGCCTTGGTGGCAAGCGCGCCCAGCAGCTCCCACGCCATGCGCTCCTTATCCACCCACAGGTCAAGCCCACCTCCTGCACAACCCCTCACCTGCTCCGATGAGCACACTGATTGGGTGGTGGGGCGCAAATGAGAAGTCGTGGTCCCGACTTGCCGGAGGGCCACGAAGTTCACGCTCCCCTGCATCGCACACAAGGTAGTAGTCGACGCACCAGATGTGCGGCACTTTCATCCATCCATCCATCCATCCATCCATCCATCCATCCATCTTTCGAGTTTTGCTTTGCATCCATCTTTCGAGTTCAAAAATAGAGTTTTGCTTATTTTATGCCCCTCCGCTTGTCAGCTTGCAGGGCAGCCGGAGCCGCGCTTTCACACATGGCGCGACG
Source organism: Cymbomonas tetramitiformis (assembly GCA_001247695.2). Taxonomy (NCBI): domain Eukaryota; kingdom Viridiplantae; phylum Chlorophyta; class Pyramimonadophyceae; order Pyramimonadales; family Pyramimonadaceae; genus Cymbomonas; species Cymbomonas tetramitiformis. Next base: position 31,590 of record LGRX02035943.1, on the reverse strand, counting down.
AGTAAGGCTCCAACGCAGTCGAAACCGCCTGATACCGAAGATCAGGGCTCTTCACCACCAATAGCAGCAGGGGGTCGGTCGAGATGGGCGAGCGGAAACTCAGCGGAGCGCCCGAGGATCAGGGCTCTTCACCACCAATAGCAGCAGGGGGTCGGTCGAGATGGGCGAGCGAAAACTCAGCGGAGCGCCCGAGCCCGCTTGGGGTTGGAGCGGGCTGCACCTGCTGGCCTGATGGGCGCAGTGCCCATCGCAACCGCCAGGAGCATCTCGAACAGTGGCGGCGACTGGCAGGCTTCTTCAGCCTCGGCGCCGTCCTTCAGCAGCGCCCTGACCTCCACGCCGTCCCCCAGAGGCCACCACAAGGACAGCCAATCCAAAAACCCCTCGGTCAGCCAGCCGCGATAGCTCGCGCAGACGCTCTCTCACGGTGGTCGGGCCGCGCCTCACCGCAGGGCTCGCATCGCCTCTAAGCTCAAGTGATCGGCCTCGGGTCCGCTCCCTCGTCGCCCCATCGCAGCAGGAGTCGGGGAGACCAAGTTGCGTTGTGTCGTCGCCTGGAGCAGCGCTTCCCCACAACCCGTATGACCACACTCTGACCGGAGCTGGAAGACAGTGGGGAACCTCCTCCGCCGCCGTGTGCCGCAAGGCTCTGCAAGCCAAGCAGGGCAAATCCGAGCTGTGGCGAGCTCAGTTTTGTGAGGGCTGGAGGAGCCACCAGGGAGAGATTGAGGATGTAGACGAGCAGAATGGTTTGGCGGGACGCCTTGGAGAGGGGGGAAGGAGGGCTGACAGGGCGCGCCTGCAAGATCTCACAGAGGAGTCGCGTCAATGGGAGCGCCGCTGACGCGTGTGTTGAGGCGTGACTCTGCCCCTGGGCAACCGCCAGGAGAACCCGCTTCCGCCGTCAGAACCCTTCCGTGTTGGTACCAGCACCGCTTCGACTGATGTTAAGCGTGTAGACACACCCCTCGCTCGTCAGTGAGGCCCATGTCCCGTCTGAGAACTCCGAGGCACGCTACCTCAGCACGACCGTGCGAAAGCGCTCTACTGAGGGGTGAGGACTCGTTCAGTGTTGAGCCAAAACCACATCTTTTGATTACACTTTCGATATGCAGGAAGAAATTTCGATATGTGTGAAATAACAACATGATTTTGGCTTAACACAAGACGAGCCTTCACCCCTCCGCTCTCCCCCTCGGCGACGAGGGCACAGTGTTCTCAAGCAGGCTGCTGCTGGAAACTCCCACTGACAGGTCCTGGGTTACAGCGCGCTTTGTATTCGCGCGAAGCCTCAACGAGCGGACCCTGCCATATGTGCGATAACAAAAGTCATCGTCAATGTCAGCAATGTCTGTGGCAGATGGAATGAAATCCCTAAGGGCACCGCATCCTGAGTGTGACATGCCCGGCATCGTCATACCTACCAGCGCGCCTGCTGTGTCTGACATGATCAGTGTCGGTGTCCATACCAGTGCTGCCTGCTGCAGGTGGCATGACCAGCATCAGCATCCCTACCGACACTGCCTGCTGCGTGTGGCATGGGCGGCGTCGGCCATCCCTACCGGCACTGCCTGCTGCGTATGGCATGGGCGGCGTCGGCCATCCCTACCGGCACTGCCTGCTGCGTGTGGCATGGGCGGCGTCGGCTATCCCTACCGGCCACTGCCTGCTGCGTGTGGCATGGCGGCGTCGGCTATCATCCTACCGGCGCTGCCTGCTGCGTGTGGCATGGGCGGCGTCGGCCATCCCTACCGGCGCTGCCTGCTGCGTGTGGCATGGGCGGCGTCGGCTATCCCTACCGGCAATGCCTGCTGCGTGTGGCATGGGCGGCGTCGGCCATCCCTACCGGCACTGCCTGCTGCGTGTGGCATGGGCGGCGTCGGCTATCCCTACCGGCGCTGCCTGCTGCGTGTAGCATGGGCGGCGTCCGCCATCCCTACCGGCGCTGCCTGCTGCGTGTGGCATGGGCGGCGTCGGCCATCCCTACCGGCGCTGCCTGCTGCCTGTGGCATGGGCGGCGTCGGCCATCCCTACCGGCGCTGCCTGCTGCGTGTGGCATGGGCGGCGTCGGCTATCCCTACCGGCACCGCCTGCTGCGTGTGGCATGGGCGGCGTCGGCTATCCCTACCGGCGCTGCCTGCTGCGTGTGGCATGGGCGGCGTCGGCCATCCCTACCGGCGCTGCCTGCTGCGTGTGGCATGGGCGGCGTCGGCTATCCCTACCGGCAATGCCTGCTGCGTGTGGCATGGGCGGCGTCGGCCATCCCTACCGGCACTGCCTGCTGCGTGTGGCATGGGCGGCGTCGGCTATCCCTACCGGCGCTGCCTGCTGCGTGTAGCATGGGCGGCGTCCGCCATCCCTACCGGCGCTGCCTGCTGCGTGTGGCATGGGCGGCGTCGGCTATCCCTACCGGCGCTGCCTGCTGCCTGTGGCATGGGCGGCGTCGGCCATCCCTACCGGCACTGCCTGCTGCGTGTGGCATGGGCGGCGTCGGCCATCCCTACCGGCGCTGCCTGCTGCGTGTGGCATGGGCGGCGTCGGCTATCCCTACCGGCGCTGCCTGCTGCGTATGGCATGGGCGGCGTCGGCTATCCCTACCGGCACTGCCTGCTGCGTATGGCATGGGCGGCGTCGGCCATCCCTACCGGCGCTGCCAACTGCGTGTGGCATGGGCGACGTCGGCTATCCCTACCGGCACTGCCTGCAGCTTACCACGTCACCGGGTCGGCCTCCCTGCCAGAACCGCCTGCCACGTGCGGGATGAATAGCCTCGTCATCCTTACCACCACTGCCTGCTGCCTGTGGCATGGGCAACATCGTCGTCCATACCAACGTCGCCTGCTGCATGTAGTATGGGCAACATCGTCGTCCCTACCGGGACCACCTTATGCGTGTGGCATCGCCCCTACCTTCACACCGTTCCGCATGTAGGACGGGTGCCAGCTTCATCCTCGCCAGCACGGCCTGCTGTGTACGGCAGTGGGGAGCCTCGTGGCACCTTCCCGGTCCCTTCTGTGGAGCGTGCCTTGCTGGTGCTCGGCAGGATACCCCAAACCCTAATTTCTCGCCGGCTACAGGCTATGTCCGAGTGGAAGCCGACACGGGCCGGGTTGGGAGCCGGCGTTAAGAGATACCAGACAAGGTTCTTGATTCGCTGGAGACCTATGGCGGCCCGGCGAAGGCCTGGTGTATGGTGTGCTGACGTGACGGCCAGCAACACGCCAAGGGGGGGACGAGGCGGGCACATTCGAAAGAGGCTGTGTCCTCTCCCCGGTGTGAGAGGAGAGGGCCGGCGGCGTACCGTGGAGGGACGGCGAGAGGCGGTGACGCGGCTGTACAGGTTCGTCACGAGGTGGCACATTGCCTCGCAACCCCTGCCATAAGGTCGGGGACACGTACACAAACGAAAGCGTTAGACCTTCCTGGGGGTAGCCGTGCGCTTTGCAGGCGGCCCTTACGGCACTTCGCGCGCAGCAAACTCTATGTTCGCCGGCCGCGCGGGAACGCGGGTGACGAGAGCAGTGAGCATAACTCGGAGGACTGCGGGGCCAGGACTTGGAGTGGCGCCCGTGGCAAAGTCGTCGCGCGCATACGCAGGGCTCTTCTGTGCATATTGCCACCGCTCGATATAGCAGCAGATAGCAGCAGTTACCCGGCCGACAAAGGATTGCTAGGCGCCGCGCGAAGCTTGCCTGCCATTTTGAGGAAGGGTAGCCACGTGCGCGGAGAGCACCCCCGCGAGCATAGTGAGGTCCTCCGCCACCTAATTAGCACACGCCCAGCCCGAACACCGCGAGCGGGCTCAGTCGTCTGCGCGGTGGGTGAAGGTGTCGGGAGGAACCTGCGAGCTCTGACGGTGCATACGCTGAAGGGGCTATGAAAGGGGGGTGCGGAACGCCATCGTGAAGCAGCGGAGAGTTGAGGAGCCTGAAACGGGATCGCGAAGAAAGCGTAGAGATTTGGTGGTCGAAGACAAATGAAACGAACCAGGATATCATAACGGGTCGTAATAGCGTTGCAACTTGATGTGTGAGCGCCGACTCGCGCGTTTGCTTAGCACCGTGCATCTGTGGGCAAGAGGCGGTCGCTGGGTTGGGATCTGAACGTAGAGGCGCTGTGGGACGATCAGATATGTCGGAGGAAATGAGAATATGCGACACAAAGAGCCGCGTTTTTGCAAAGGCAGGAATATGTGACAGTCCGAAGCGGCCCTTGTGGAAAAGGGTCGCCGTGCGTGCGGCGAGTATGGTTTGGGGGTAGTTAGACAGCCGACCGAGAGTTGCGGGCAGGGCAACTGGGGAGAACGTGATTCCAAATTGCTAGTAAGCAGAAACGCGGGAAAGGGCAGGCGTGAAAAAATCTCCTTAGCGCATATGGTTCTTGAGCCGCGGAACTCGCCAGCGAAAAAAACGAATACCACGTAGTCTTTCCTGCGGAATAGGCAAAGGGCAGGTACAGGGGTAAGGATGCTTTCTGCGAACCACCTCAGCTCTACGAGGATCAATTCCCGTGGCAGATATTGGCAGCAGAAGTTCCACGGTGCGCCAAAGCTGCTCGAGATCGAAGTCAACACCTGCGCACTCAGACAAAACTATTCACGAAAGGAGAGTGCGATGTAAATAAGGCTTTGGCAGGCGAAGGTAGTCATCACTTCGAGATCTCAGTGCAACATAATTAAGCAAGCGAGTTATGATTGTGATACGGTGCAAAAACGGCGGGGAATTGCCTTGAGATCCGGTCCGTGTTGCGTTAGTTGAGGTCTCTCTCAGCGTTTGCATGGCATTCTTCCAGGAAGCAACCCCACATTCCTTCCATGGAGGCATATTCAAAACAGCTGATAAACTGGGCGATACCGCACGAATATTTGGGTTTAATATGTCGGGTAACGCTCGCAGGAGGAAGCTCTTGGTTTTCAAGCAGGGATGGTCATCTGTTGCTCACAGTTTTCTTACACTTTTGAATCCATCACTTTCACTTGTGGACATGAGTTTGCCTGACTCGACGGCATCGGCAGCTGTGTCACGGCACCCGACCGGCAGCGGCAGCATCAACATAAGAGCATTGAATTTTACCCATTATTCGCATTGCGTTAGACCATGGGGCCTGCCGACGTGCCGAGCCTGCCTGCCACAAGACCAGGCCTCACAGATTCGTTTCTCGGTCGATCCGAGTCGTGTATTTATTTATTGTTCGATCCAAGCCGTTTATAGTTATTTCTTCACATGCAACAGATACAGTTGGTGCCCTAGCAGGATGTCCCCCCAAAAAAAATGGGAGAAAAAGGGCTTCATGCACGTTTACGTCGAAAGTGTGAAGGCTCCGGTATTTACAATTTCTAAGGCTTGCCGTAATCGATGAAGTACCTCTAGAAGTTGAAGTAAGTAGAAGAGGGCAGAACCGATAGCATAAGCATTACGTCGATACAACTTCTCCGGGCCTTCATATATTTTTCTTACAGCATTTCCGACGATAACCACCGGGATTATGGGCTCTCAACGTTACGTTGCCGTAAGCACGCAGCATGCACTGCACACTTTGCAGACACGAAACAGGTCCTTGTGTAATTATTCATAACGTACTCGCTTTTCAGATCCAGTTCAGTCTGTGACACCTCCTCCCACACAGCCCCGAAAGTCCGTTCCTTTCTCGGAGTAACAAAACATGAGTGTTGTGGAGTGATGAACATATCCCGGTCGGCTTCTGTCGTTCACTGATATTTTGTCCCACATGGAGCGTCGAAAACCCGATCTTCTTACAGAGTTTGTGGTAACTCGTCTTAACCTATTCGGCCAGCTTCTGAATATTTTGTTCTCTCGTTTTTTCAACACATCTGCAGCATCATCTGCCTTCTTTTTTGCACTGGCTGTGGCGCGCAGGTGAGCAGCTGTTCGGTGATGCCAGCCACTGCCGTCACCCATCCAATAGACGTTGTCAAGGTGCAACTAGTATCCCCCGTAGTTGCCACTCTTCCTGATCTTTTCCTTTTAGTTTTGCCCGCTTTTCCCCTCTTTAGGACGTTTTATTTGGGAAGCCCCAAACCTGTTTGTTACAGCTGCGAAGCTTGTATGCGCAAGCAACTGAACGCCTCTTCATGGAAACCTGGGTACCCATCTGGACGCCTTTCTCTCAAACTTTGCACAGCCGCGTGTCAGCACGACGCTATCGGCACTGAGAAGGCTCTCGGAAAACTCAGCGTGCGTGACAAGAGCTGGCGCCGCAGGACCGCCAGGTTGTTTGGCAGTCAGTCAGTCACGACAACTCTAACCTCCGGCCGCTGTCAGCAACTCTCGCTCAGTGGACTGCTAGTTCCTGAAGAAACTAGTGACAGCGTTACCTTTCTAAATTGTGGCTTCCTTTTTTATAGACATATGTGAAATTGGGTTCGCAGGTGCGGATGCAGCTACAGAATCTTTCCCCAGCCACGCACTGTCACCACCCAGGCGTGCTGCAAACCGCAAGAAGGATGGTTGGAACAGAGGTGATTCTACGCTGATGCACCTAGGACTTTCGCTCTGCTGCTCGACTGCCGTGTTCCCCCAGCTAGCCTCTGGTGAAGAGACTTGCGTATTTTAGGACAGGACGTGAGATTCTTGGTTATGAAAATATGTAACCAGAATCTCACTCGGCCCCACAACTGTTTCGACAACTGCGTCCGAGGTAGAAGGTGAAACGGGACGCAACAACCGAAAGGCTTCCGAATCACATACTGGTCCCCTCCCTCGCCTAAGACTTCAGGAGCCCGTGAACTGCTTTCCAGAATCTATCGCTTTAGTCCGCCGTTGAAGCTTCGGGGTGCCTCGATCTCCTTTTCACCTCTGTGCCAGCTGTTGTTTATTCCGCTGTTCGAGCGCTGTTCGTGATGGAATCATCAGCCTGTTACGTTTCAATAAACTGGCCTGTTCACTCTGGCTTGCCGTGCATGAAGCGTCGTGGCGAAGCTGCAAACTCGCCACTTGGCTCGCCAGCGCAAAACCCAAGGTGTCGGGTGCTCGAACGGGGGGGAAGCGCTTCAGGGAGTCGCCTCGCTCTACAAAGGCTTAAACGTAGGTCTGCTGCGTGCTGGGGTTTACGGCGGCCTTCGCATCGGCATGTATGCCCCGCTGAAGAATGCAATCGTGGACCCAAACGCCCAGAAAACTACAGTGCTGCAGAAGCTGCTCGCCGGTGGCGTGTCGGGGGTGCTCGCGGCCGGCATCACCAGCCCTCTAGACCTCATCAAGGTGAGTAACGGGGGTGCTGGCGGCGGGCAGTGCCGGATGAGGCTGTAAACCTCATCATGGTGTGCGCTCATGAAATGTGACCCGTGTATGTGGGTTGCATTTGTAGGGTTCAGGTGTGAGGTGGTGGGTATACCTGGAGGGTATGGTTTGGAGGTATCGGGTGAAATGGAGAGCTTCAGGTGGGAGGGTGTGGGTGAAAATGGAGGGTTTGGGTGGATGGTGGTGGGTGAGTGTGGAGGGTGCGGGTGGAAGGTGGTGGGTGACTGTGGAGGGTGCGGGTGAAGGAGGCTGTGGGTGTACGTGTTCGAGCGGGAGATGGGGGATATACGTGCAGGCTTTCGAGCGGGAGGTGGGGGATATATAGGAGATGGTGGGTGAATGTGCAGGGTCTGGGGGTGAGGCCTGCCCTGCAATGTTCGTCCACCGGAGTCGGATGGGAGGTAACAGGACTGATGGTTTTGTGGTATGAAGAAGGGTGACAGAGAAATAGTTGGCTCAAGAGAGATTCATAGTGCGGTGGAACGAGGGTAGCGATATAGGCTTGGTGCGCAAGGGTGTTGCAGGTGCGGCTGCAGGCTGCCAAAGACACCTCGAAAACCAAGCTCCCTAGCGGTACGCTGCCGGCGGCCTGGAGCTGGGTGCCATGCCACCTGCAGCCAACACCTCTTTGTGGCAATGGCAGTTTTTCTCCACCCTGCTCTGGAAAAGCCTTACCCCACAACCCTTTCCAGGACTAGCGAGGGGATGCCATCTCCAGCGCGCAGGGGGTGCTGTGATTTCTACCGAATTCTGCCACTAGGTGCAAGGAATTATACACGCTACAGATTTCTCGAGTGGCTGCGCATCAAAGCTTCTCTCCATCCGATCATCTGCAAACAGGATCGCCCATCTGACACAAACATGGGGCAAGAGGGAGACAGGTGAGCTACAATCTCAAGGGCGAAGCTCGTGGACAATTGTCAGAAACATCATTAAACACGAAGGCCTCAGTGGTTTCTACAAGGTTTCCTTATACACGTGCCCTCTGTTTGTGCCCTCGCCCGCCCTCGTGCTGTTTAGGCCATGATACCCGTGCTCTTCGTGTAATGCCGCCCCCCTCCCCCCGGCGCGCGCTCTTCGTGTAATGCCGCCCCCCTGCGCGTGCTCTTTGTGTAATGCCGCCCCTCCCCCGGCGCGTGCTTTCTGTATAATGCCGCCCCCTGCACGTGCTCTTTGTGTACCCCCTGTGCATGCTCTTCGTGTACCCCCTGTGCATGCTCTTCATGTAAGGCCGCCTCCATGTGTGCTCTTTGTGTACGGCCGCCCCGCTCACTCTCTTAGTGCAGCACCAACCCCGCGCGCCCTCTTCGTATACGGTTGCTCGCGCTCGTGCTCTCGGTCGAGCAACCGCCGCCATGCCAGCTGTGTAGTGCCGCACTCAGCCACACATGGCTCCCGGAAACACTTGCTCCACGGCGCAGGGTCTGTGTGCGTCAATTGGGTTACTTCTTTCTTTCTTTCGGATTTGCACTCCCGGCGCATTTTTGGACAGTGGTGTTGCAGACAGGGGCGCCGCAGACGCAAGGGATGCGGCCGCGGTGGTTTGAGCCATGCCTCATGCACATGGGAAGGGGGGGACGTTGAGATATCTGGAGGTCTTGTGGATGGTGCAGGGCGTGACCCCAAACATGGCGCGGGCAGCAGTGCAGACGGCCGCCCAGCTGGCGGCATACGAGGAGTCCAAGAGTCTGGTCATGCGAGTCTCTCGCTCCACCAAGGAGAACTTCTTCGTGCATCTCGCGTGCGCACCCCATTGTGTCTCACGTAGCATGTGTACCTATTGTGTCTCATGTAGCATGTGTACCTACTGCTTCACATGTAACATGTATACCCATTTTATCTTATGTTTCATGTAGCATGCGTACCCGCTGGGTCTCGTGTAGCGTGGGTGCTCCCCTATGGCTCATGCGGCATGCACACCTACTGAGTCTCAGGTAGCGTGGGTACCCCCTTGTGTCGCATGTAGTGTGGGTATCCCTTGTGTCTCATGTGGCGTGCATACCCCCTTGTGTCTCATGTGGCGTGCATACCCCCTTGTATCGCATGTAGTGTGCATATCCCCTTGTGTCTCATCAAGCGTGTGTACCCATTGAGTCTCACCGAAGATGCATTTCACATCTTGCATCACAAGTCGGGCTCTCGGGATGGGGAGAAGCGTCAGGGATGAAAAGGGGTGCGCCCACAGGCATTGTGCTGCATGCAGCTGCGATGCCCCAATAACAGACGTGGGGTGTGGGAAGTTGGACGGGGAGCCCGCATCGATGCCAATTAATTCTTGTGCAGTGCAAGTATGATCACCGGTGAGGGACCTCCCAGCCAAGCCCCCCCACCCCCCCTCACACCGTCCTGCTCTCCAGTGATCCTACCTTGATATGCAAGAAGCTTGGCAGCTGCAAAGTGCCAGGGCTGGAGATGCCCGCCACCTCTGAGTAGATGGGTGCCAGGCAGCTTCTCGTTTATAGGGCCCAACCTGCACGGCACACGTGAGTAAACCAGGAGGACTTGGTCCGCCTCCGTAAACTGGGCTTGCATCTGCCCTACGGGTACCCAAGCCGGAAATCAAAGGACGTCTCACGGTGAACAGTGTAGGAAACTGTGGCGGCGTGGCGGCTCACTTAGGAGTTCACTTGGGAGGCATTGTAATGTAGCCTTGCGTAGCCTCTGCTCTTTACAAGGACGAACCTGAGCAAATTACTTACTTACATACCTAGTCAATCACAGCTCTACTAGGATTGGTGGACTAAATCGATCACAAATGTATGATGACACGGCGCCATCGTCTGAAATTTTGGACTTTCTGCGTCAGCATCAGTACGTCTCAATTCGTATAGAACGAATCGTCGACGTGTCACGAGTCTGGATTCTGGCATTATAAATTAATCGTCATCGTCAACGTCAACGTGAGTCGTGACACCATACACCTTTCAATGGATCGACCGTTCATTCCCCCGACATTTCATGCTGGCCTAGTGGAGACCATTAGATCCACTGCCCTAGTGGAGGCCATTAGATCCACTGCCTTAGTGCCTGGTGGCCCTGAACCCTAGCATTGCGTGGCGCTTTTGATGTGGCTTCCAGGGGTGGTGACCACAACTGCCACCACACCAGCAGATATGGTCAAGACTCGCATGTACGTCGCAAGAGGAAACTCTGCGCTTCACCCAATTTGGTGCTCTCTCTCTCTCTCTCTCTCGCCACCTCAATTTGCACATGGGCGCTCCCTCGAGACAGCTGAATCGCGAGATATGTTCTTCAGCGTGCCCAATGCAATGTGCATTTACCGCCGTGCGCTGATGCTCGCCCTGGCGGAAGGGGTGCCCCGAGGCAGTGGCACTCAGATTGTCCCCTTAAGACTTGCTCTTTATGTCGTCGTTCTCTCACCACCCTCGCGGTCAAAATGTCCATCTGTACATTGCCATCGCTTGCTGGGTCTCTTGTCGTTGCCCTCTATTCTTGCATGCGGAGGCTCCTTTCTCCGCATTCGGTCTTACGCATTCTGAGCATGCTGATCTGTGATCGGCATGCTGATCTGTGATCGGCATGCTGATCTGTCATCGGCATGCTGATCTGTCATCGGCATGCTGATCTGTCATCGGCATGCTGATCTGTCATCGGATCGGCGGTTTTAGGGCCAAAAATGGCGAGGAGGCGCTCCTTAGCTCTCTGACTGCTGGATCTCATCACAGACGCATTTCACCAGCCCTTGGTGACTGATGCTGACATGTACAGGACAAGAATGTGCGCTTGCTTTAAGGCGCTACTTCTGTGGGCATCTGCCGCCTCCAGGGGTCCCTTGCGCACGGCATATGAGGTGTTGGCTGAAGGCGGCCTGCTCGGTCTTTTTAGAGGGTAAGGAACAACCTCAACTTCTCAATACTTGCAAACTTAAAGAGGGGCCTATTTGTGTTAAGATTGGCATACCACATCTCAGGAGTTGCACCCTCAAGGTTTCCGCCAGTGCCCTGTGCAATGTACATCCGAGACCCTCGGGAATTGAGAGTGATCAAAGTTGCTTGGCATTTTTCAAGTACTGTCAATGTTCTTTCAGGCTTTTCGGGAAGTTGGTTAAACTTTATGGATCTCGCCACTAATAGATGCAAATGGCAGGTGGATGGCGAATTATGTGCGGCTTGGGCCACAAACGGCTGTTACTTTTGTGGTGCTTGAACAGCTCCGCTGGGTTCTAGATCTCGGGTCTGTTTGACCAAGATATCTCCCGGCCGTCAAGCTCCGAGATTTTGTAGATACTAAATTTTGACTGATGTTAGCTATGTGCCCACTGTTGAGTATCCGATTTTATGAATCATGTATCCACTGATTGCTATGCAGATTGACCATGGTTCTAAATAACCCTGTGATAAAGGCTGGTGGGTGGTAGTGAACATGAAACAATGTGACTAATTTATCTATATGATAAATTGCATAATTGCGGGACAACGGGGGTGCAACCACCACCTGTGGCACGCGGTCCACCGCCGCCTGCGCATCCCCGCATGTCCCCGCCGGCGCTCCCCCTGACACCATGAGCGACGAGGGCACCTCGCTAGCAAGAGACGCACCCCTGGCTCCCACTCCTCTCCACCTCCACCACTGCCCATTTCCCTCGCTCCCACCTTGCACCAGCTACTCGACCCCGCTGATGCTTCCGCCGTTTGTGGCCGACACGCTCTTACTAGTGCCGTGCCGCTCATGCTTCCTCGTTCTCGGTGGAATGCACTCCTGCTGTAGCAGTTTATAATGTTTGTGGGGAACAGTCACTTCTAGCACGTTCCGAGGGCTTCGCCTTCACTCCGACAAAAAGATTATTATTACTATTATCATTATTACGTACCCTTTGGTAGCACATCTAAGGAAATCGCTCCCGGTGGGTCCGCACGCCAAAAAAGTGTCCTGCCCGCTCACCTTTTTCTCTGTGGGTTCAAGGGATGCGGACCTCCTCCCGAGCACCGCAGGCTAAATTTGGAATAATCCTCTAGCTAAACTCTATCTTTCGAGGTTTCTTTGGTCGAAATTACTTCGACAATGCGCAACGTTGCCAAAATTTTGGCATCAGTGCATATCGCGTTATTTTTTGGGATTCAGAAGCTCACACGGGCAGATTAAAAAAAAAATCAGAAAAGGCCTTGAGCAGGGCTTTCAAACGCATCTGCAAATAAATCGATGTTTCGACAGCAAACATTCGCAAAGTCATGAACGTTTAAGCGCCGGGGGTGTGTGGATGTCCATATGGTAAAACACTGCCCCGACTTCACAAAAGGGGTCATTTGGGGGCGCAAGGGGTTAGAATGAAGGTGGCTCGAAATCAGTGCAACTCCAATCTTAAGCATGTCATAATAGTTTTGTCATTTTGGAAATCTCATTTTCACCCTTTGCCTTGGAGCGATTTCATTAGGCGCATCCATGGACACCTACATGGCTAAAGTCCACACGGCGTCCAATGGCATTCACCTGTGCCGCGAGTTCCTCCTCGGCTCGAACAGCACGTCGATGAATGTCTCTACAACCGTGGCCACCGAGAAACCGTAGGGCGGTGGTACAAAACCTAGTGGGTATAATACGACATATCGATGACGATATTGGTTATTGGAATACTCATGGAGGATACAATTCTTTCTCCCCCAACAGTCGCGCCGCACAAGCCGCGCGATGCCCCGACAGAGAGCGCACCGCAACGGCAGATTGGGGAAAATTGCATTCTTCGTGTTTCACTCTTCGCCGCCTACGTGGCACTGTGGGAGTCAGTACTCTGTACCGCACCAGAATCGCCATCAATAGCCAGAGTAGCTCAAACGGCAGAGCGCTCGTCCGGTTTGCGAGAGGTCCGTGGTTCGATTCCCGGCCTGGTTCACCTTTTTCGGGCTTCTGGTCTAGCGGTACAGTTTCTGTTTCTCCGTGAAATAAGTATTCACGTGGGATGGCCGCCTCTGCAACGCGATGTTCATGGTATGGGGCGGCTCCAAATTTTGGAGTGTAGCATCTAGGGGGAGGTGCGAAGAGAATTTGGGGGGTCGCGGGTCAGACTCCCTAATCTTAGTCGTGCAAAATAGTGGCACTGTATGTAAGGTTGCCGAAAGTGGCCTTGTGGCCTAAGCTGGCTGCACGTACTCTTGTTCCCAGCAGAGGTTCACCGAGCGGCCGCTGCGCGTTTGTCTTTGAGCTCGGAGAACTTATGAACCCCATAGTGTTACAAACCCGAGATGCATATTTTCGGCCATAAGCTCTGGGGGCAAGAGTAGGCGGCACGGACCGAATCCATTCGATTTAAGCGGCATATAAAATTTAAAAAATACCACTACGTAGATCATAGAGTAAAAGGTTGCCGACAATGAACACAAAATATTTGGGTGGTTTTTGGGGTGCTTGAATTTGAGGCTACATCGACTTGAGCGCACCCTATATTGTGAGGTCACAACACTTCTAAGAGGGGAGATCTGTCAGGGATATGACCGATGACACATGTGTCATACATGTCATACCGATCATACATGTCATACATGTCATACTATGTCATGTCATGTCATGTCATATGGCATAATGACATATAGTCGTCGAGTATTGTCAGTAAGGTCGACTATCACATGTACAGTCATAATGTACGTCATCCACTTGACTCAAGGTGAGTGGCATCTGTCATCGAGAGGCCAGGTATTGGCATCGAGATGGCGAAGCAAGACAAGTCTTGAAGAAGGTGCCAGTCTTGACTATTAAGACAGGAATTAGCTCAGTTATCCATGACGGAGGATTTGGGATTGGATAATTGTTCTCCTGTTAGTCAAGATGGAATACACACCGGAGCTACTTGTGAAAATATACCAATCAACTCATCATCCATTATGATGAGATATACAGGATTACAACAGTAAACTATATTGATATACATCATATTTGCTATATGCTGACAGTGGTATATCTTCGCCCAATCGAGAACGAGAACACGAGTGTGTGCAGCAGACTTGATATATATCGTATATAGATTTGTATACGGCGCGACGGAGTCGCATATACATATACTTCGAATATCTGCACAATACGACAGCTTTCGCTGCAATATCGTCAGCGAACGGCGGAGTGTGCAACAATATCATCAGCGCGACCATATTCGCAGTTAACAGCATATCATCAGTGAATAAATTGCGACAAGGTGTGCGCACGAGTGTATGAATCGTACATGTATGCTGTCAAGTATCGCAGGGTTGGTACGATATGCGAGAATCAAGCGCGCAAACGAAAAATGAAGGTTAGTGTATATGATTCGCATCAGGCGCGACAGAGATGCACAAAATTTCGTTATCAGCGCATTCGCATTCGTACTATGCGACAAATATCAGCGATAGCGACATACGCATTCATACTGTGCCAAAAAGATGTGCGACAGCGATGTTCGCAAATGTTCCGCGCGAATTGTTCAGTGCGACGCACACGTGCGATGATTTTAGCTTGTACAGTGCGACGCATGATTTGAGATGCATCAGTATGCAGCGCGATCACGCTGTTCATACAACGCTGTATCTGTGCTAGGAGGCAAGCACAAGAGCAAGAAAAACGGCTAAGTATAAAACGCAAGAGTACTCAGTACGGAGTACAGTAGGACCGATCAGAATGATGTTGATGTGAGGTGCCTAGCCTGTTGTACGGAGTACTCAGTACAGTTGAGTTATGGAAAGAGTTCCTGAATGTATAAGAACTCTAAGTGTAACCCGTTTCGGAGATGAGAACTGAACTGAAAAGTATAACATAAAAGTAAAGAGCCGTAACTGCTGTATATTGTGTATTGAAAGCATGCACTGAAAGCAAAAGCATAACTATATAGATTTACGAAACCGAAGTCTTATAGTTGACCAAGCGTAATCATACCTCGTGCGGTCGTTTAATAAGTGTAGATAGAATAAGTCCGAAACCGTAAAGAAGAGAAGAAGCAAGAGTGTAGACTCCTACAAAATGGTAATTAGTTCGTGTTTTCACGTTGCTTCCCTGTCTTTTTAGCGCGAATTCTGATCATACCCGCCCCGCCTTGCGCGACTAGCTAGCGAAGTGCGACACTACGAAATCGAGGATGCCTGTGCTTTCGTTCTTGTTGCGCGGTGGTGTGTGGGATTGAGGGTTCCGGGTCGCTTGGAGCCGCGTCGGTGTGGAGGAATCTAGCCCGACGACAATCTTTTGAGGTGCGCGCGTTGCCTTGGTCCTAGCACGCATAGCACGCATAGCACGCATAGCCGTGTTTTGGACTCGCAGGTATCGGGAAATCGGAATCGTCTCAGTTTTTCGGCAAATCCGACCCTTCGCGGCGGAAGCGCTGCGCAAATTTTTGAATTTTGCGTGGCTTTTGCTGAAATTCGGAGTTGGTTCGGGATTTCGCCTACCTTTAATTTGGCCCTCTAGTCCCCCCTATTCGGGAATCTCCGCGCTTCGGCCGGTGTGTCTACTTGTGCTCGCGCGCAAGTAGCGGATTCCTGGAAGCGGGTACTAGTTGCCACGCCAACCGTTTTTCGATTGGTTAATTCACGAGCGTGCAGCGTGTGATGTTCCCCATGGGACTTTAGTTTTCTAGAATCCTCTTTTCCGGAAATCTCCGCGCCTCGGCCGGTGTAGCTGCTTGTGCTCGGGCGCAAGTGGTGAATTTCTGGATCGGCGGGTGCTAGTCGCCACGTGTGTCGTGTGGCACTTTCGGCTTTAGCTAATTAGATCTCACGCATAGCACGCATACAATGCCAATGTACTCGGATGAAGAGGAATGCCTCGGTCGGTCGGGCCGTCGTGGGGGGGGTCGGGCCGGCGCCGCCCCCGGCTCAGCCGTGGGGTCCGGTCGGTCGGGATCTCGCGCTGCGGGCCTGTCGGTCGGCCCAGGCTCTCGGAGTTCTGGGGCGCGGCTGGCAGGTCGGACAGCCGGGATTGGCGCTCCCGTGAGAGGGGGGGGGAGTGCGGCGTGCGCTTGCACGCCAATACGGCGGTGAAGCCCTCGAGGTTACACCGGCGCGCACGCCCCTGAGAGCCCCTCTAGGGTTGTCTGGTGGGCCCCCCAGGGCCTCGCCACCGAAAACCCCTTCACCAGCGAGAGTCAGTGGGGCTGAGCCAGTATCCGAGCTCGCATTGAGCTCGGCGCTACGGCAGCCGGCGCGCCGGAAGCGTGCGTCGCCCGAAGCTCCGGCACCACCGGCGGCAGGCGCCAGCTCCGCTAAGGGGTTGAACCCCTCGGCAGCTCCCTTCTCCCCACTCCCTGCGTCCAGCAGGAGTGCGAGCAGTAGGGTCGTCCGTCAGGAACCGACGTCGGGACCGGCAGCGTCCTCCCTCTCTCCCCTCGTGGGGAGCGAGCAAGGAAATCTCATCAGCGCCCCAGGGCGCTTTGAGATTTACCGAGCCAGTGACTGGAGCCCCCCTGCAGAAGGGGAGTCTGATGATGTCCGGCGCCCAGAGCGGCTGGACGTCGTCCAATCACGGGGGCGCGAGTCTCGCATCCGGCCCAATCCGGCTTGGCGAGGAGAGCGACGTCAATCCATGCTCGCATTGGCCCTCCGTCAATGGAGCACCTGGGCGCTGAATTCAGCGCAACGACGTGCGAGAGTCTCCCTGCCAGCTCGTCAGCGCGCAACCGCGCGGCTTGCGTGGGTCGCATGGAAGGCCAGGACGGACCAGTCAGCGCATCAGCGCGAGCTCCAGCGCCTGGCATTCCAAGCGTGGAATGACGTCACCCAGCAGGTCGCCCAACTTCAGGGCCTGTTTGACAGAGGCAGTCGGCGCCGAGTCGAGTCCGCTTTCGCAGCATGGCGCCAGCATGTCGTCCAGACACAGGGTCTGTGGCGCAGAGGCAGACGTCAAGCTGGAGCTGTCTTCATGGCATGGCACCAGCAGACGATGCTCGCCAAGGAGAGGAGCACCTGGTGGGTTGGAGCCCGGAGACACCGGATGACCCAGATGGGCAGGAGGTGTCTCCGCGAGTGGCGCCGGCTCCCCAGGACGACCCCAGTCAGCTCGGACTCGTCCCAGGGAACGAGTGCCCGCCGTCCAGTAAGAAAGGCAGGAACCTCATCCGGTGTCAGCTCTTGCTCGGATTCCGACCAGGAGTCTATGTGGCAAGACATCCGTCGAGGCCTAATAAAAGCGCCTGGGGAAAGACCACCCGCTGTCAGGGCTAATGTGGTTCCAGCTCAAGGACTATGGGCTCTCCGAGGACGGCGCTTATCGCCTGGAGATCCACCAGCAGTCAGTCTCCGAGTCCAGGGGGTTGATGCAGCAAAAGCGCGAGGACCCTCACAACTCCCTCGGGAGGTGTAGATTCTCTGTCTTTGTCATCAACGCCAGCAGACCAGGGGAGCTAGTACGCCGAGGAGCGGACCTCCAGGAGGTAAGGAGAGCGGTCGTCGCGGCCGTCAGAATGAGCGGCCGCACCCGGAAGTCACACAGGGGTCTTAGGAAGTCAGGTACAGCACCTCCGAGTTCCGCAGCCCCCGGTGGAAACTGGTCGAACCGGTTTGCTCCCCTCTCGTCCTCATCGGAGGAAGAGCATCCCGCGGAACGCCCGAGGCCCAGGACTCAGGCGCCTAAGCCGAGCGGCCCCAGTCGCCCGGTGCCTCGCACCCGGAAGCCCAGTCGAGCACCCTCGGCCCCGCACCCCGGTCCGACTTCCTCAGGGAACACGTCGTCGTCCCCGGAGTCCACCTCGAGCAGGAACAGTCAGGACCTGCGAGAGCTGAAGGAAGCCTGGCAGAAGGAGTCGCAAGCTCGGGAGGCGCGGCTGCCGAGGCTCGCCTGGAACAGCTGTCTCGGCAACTCCAAGAGAGTCAAAGAGCTGCCGAGGAGCGCAGGATCTCCGATCAGCGCGCTGCCGAGGAACGCAGAGCCTCCGAGCAACGCGCTGTCGAAGAGCGCTGGGCTGCAGACCGGCTGGCCGCAGAGGCCCGGGAGACTGCCAGGCAGTTGGCTGTCGACGAGAGCGTCGCTCAGCAGGTAGCTGCTGATGAGCGGCGAGCAGCAGCTGAGGCCCAGCTAGAGGAGAGGCTGCAGGCGGTCATAGAGTCACAAGTCCAAAGGCTCGCCCTCAGGGTAGAAGTCTTCCAAAATTCTTTACGGCCCGTAAACTATATTTCCGCTGGCCCGCTTTCGGCCAAAACGGTCAAGGAAGAACAATGCCCGCCGCAGGCGCGAAATTTTGAAATTAAGTATGGGGGTTTGATAAAAAGTGGCATAAAATGCCTATATTTTTGGCCGAAATTTGGCCGGCTCATATTTTTGTGCGGCCCGGGGGCGAAAGCCCCTTCGGCCCGGTTTCGGCCCGGAGCGAGCTTCTGCGGCCCCGGGCCGGCCCGCCACGGTAAGACTTCTACCCTGCTCGCCCTGGTTCAGGCTTCGCCCCCAGGGCCCGTGGAGTCAGACGCTCGAGGGCCCTCAGCGGCAGCGTCGAGTCCGGTTCAGGAGACGCCCATCTCCCGAGAGGGACATGAGCTGGTAGAGCCGACTTCCGTCGTCACCTGTGACGTCGAGAACCGGGGCGTTCAAAGCCCTCCGGAGGAGTCACGCGCGGGCGTGACATCGCTTCCGCCGCACTCATGGGACTTTGTTTCCCTTCCTATACAAGTCTGCGACGCCCTCCGGAAACACGTGGTCGGGTATGCCAACCCGGGGATCGAAGCCCAGCGCCTGTTTTACGACGCCGCTCGTAGGTATCGCTCCCTTGGTCAGGTCGCCGGGTGCTTGCACCCTGCCAGTTAGATCAGGCAATGCCTGAAGGCAAGAGTCTCGGACGAGGACAGGGTCCTCGGGGCCCAGCCAGGTGATTCACAGTCTCACGACGGCCTTGGCGTCCGTCGCAGAGAGCTGCGCTCGCTGTGGGTGCGGGCACGAGGAAAGCCCGGTGCGTATGTGGGCGTGTCAGGCAAGCGCTAAGAAAAGTGTGGTAGCGTTCCTGAAAAAGGTGTACCTGCCGGTGTGTGGGTTTTGCGCCGCGGACGTGTGGCCCGGTGCTTTCGACCACTTTCCGGCTGTGATGCCGCCTCCGCTTGCTACGGCGGTAGACACACCGAAAGACGGGGGGGGGATGGTCCCTCAACTGGAGCACTCGGAGCCAAACAAGCTTTCGGAGATGCCCGGTGCCAGCAGTCATGGTGGTCCTGGAGGCTCGGGGAGCGGTGACCCTGGAGGGCCGGGAGGCCCGGGGAGTCCGGGCGAGGACCCTGGCGGCGATGGCGAGGACGGGGATGGCGACAGCCAGTTCACCTTCTCGTCTTCCTCTCGTTACAGGGAGCCCCGAAGCCATTACAGTCGTAAGGACGAGCAGCACGCTCTCAAGGAGGCCCTCAGAGCCATGGAGAAGGCAGTGGACAAATACCACACAGAGGTGGAGGGGTCGTCCCACGTCTTTGGTCGGCTCCTCCGATTTGTTCGGCAGGTCAGGGAGGTTCGGGAACTGGAGCCGGTGCGCTACGCCATGGAGATGGCGCGTCTGGGACCACTAGAGAGCGGGGGTGAGGAGAAGGTGTTGTCGGACCACTCCCTGCTGTCAGAAGTGGCCAGACACTGCTTCGGCGCACTCAGCTCCGAGTACCGCGAGCTTTCTTCGGTGTTGACGGAGGCTCGGGAAGGTAAGAACCTCACCCTGGACGTCATAGTGGTCCCCTTGGCGCAGATGGTGATGCCCGACAAGGGGGAAATGGCGTCGATCGGTCCGTTCCTGCGTCGCGTGCGCCAAAGTCAGGACAGACAGACTCGCACGGTCCGCGAGTTCTGGGACGGGGTGCACCTTGCTCACGACATCGTGAGCATGCTGGCTGCCCACGAGCTCACCTCTCCGGTGCCGGAAGAGGAGCTGCTGGAGATATTCCTTACGGGATTGATACCGGAGATAAGGAGGAAGGTCTTCCTTATAGCCGAGAGGGAAAAAAGCTCTTCGGTCCTGACCCTGAGCCGGACGGCCAGTAAAGGCCGCCACGAACTCCTGACCTGGGCCATTGATAGAGGCTGAGCGGGAGTTGCGGCAGAGCCAGGATAAGACGAGCCGCTCGGTCCAGCTGCTGGCCCACGTAGATGTCACGGAGGAGCTGCTAGACATGGCGACATCCGCTGGCACTCCGACACCCACAGGGCAACGACTCGGCTCCCCAGAGTACGAGGGCTGCCGTCTGTGCAAGAGCATGGACCATTATGCCCGCGACTGTCCGCAGGCGAAGCAGCGCCCGAAGGAGTGGGCCAAGTGCCTCCTGGAGGACACCCTGGCGTTGATAGGGGACGAATCGGCGGATGAAGCTTTGGCTGCCATCGGATTGGATTTTGTCCAGGAGGACGCTCCCCAGCCCGGGGCGTCCTCCCCGCAGTAAAGGGCGCGGTCCCCGTCACTGCGGGGTCAGGGGGACAAAAGGGCCCCGCGCCGGCGTCCACAGCGATGCAGGTGCTGCGTGATAGGTGGAGAAGGTGTGGGAGACACCTTAGTGGCAGCGCCAGGCGCCACCTCAAGAGCCAGAGTCGAGTCGAGAAGTATGAGCAGGAAGGTTTGGACATGCTAGCCGCCACCCGCACGGGAAGCCCAGAGCCTCCTGAGCGGGAACAGGTCGAGCAGCGCGTCCAGAGAGAGCAGGCAAACTTCTGGAAGTCCGCCAGAACCCCAGCAACCGCCTCAGTTCCGCGTCCCGAGGAGCCGTGGGAGCTGCTCTGTTGGATCACCGGTGCGGACACCCGGGATAAAAACCGGTCGAGCCACACAGTTGAGCCACGGGCAGTCTACCAACAGCACCTAGAGAACCAGGGGTCGGATGTTGCGAGAGTTCGCGGGCACTGGAAGTTCAGGGCTCAGCGTTTACCCCCCAGAGTTAGGAAAGCCTTTCAGGCCCAGCAGCCAAGTGCTCGCCTGTGTTCCGCCATCAGGGCGCTAGAAAGGTATCTAAAGCTGGAAGAGTCAGAGGTCCGACCGGTCAAGTCCCTTGCGCTTTGGAGGGCAGGTCAAAGGCGGATGAGCCAGAAGCTTGGACCCACGACTAGTAAGCCCCAGTTGAATCGAGAAGAGTTAGATAAGCGCTTGAAGCGGCTAGACCTGTATAATCATTCAGAGCAACATTAGAAGATCTGTATAAAAACTTTACTGGTCCGACGTGGTCAGCGTGAACGTGACCTTCCCTAAGGGGGGGGGAGTTGTGCTAGGAGGCAAGCACAAGAGCAAGAAAAACGGCTAAGTATAAAACGCAAGGAGTACTCAGTACGGAGTACAGTAGGACCGATCAGAATGATGTTGATGTGAGGTGCCTAGCCTGTTGTCCGGAGTACTCAGTACAGTTGAGTTATGGAAAGAGTTCCTGAATGTATAAGAACTCTAAGTGTAACCCGTTTCGGAGATGAGAACTGAACTGAAAAGTATAACATAAAAGTAAAGAGCCGTAACTGCTGTATATTGTGTATTGAAAGCATGCACTGAAAGCAAAAGCATAACTATATAGATTTACGAAACCGAAGTCTTATAGTTGACCAAGCGTAATCATACCTCGTGCGGTGCTATAAGTGTAGATAGAATAAGTCCGAAACCGTAAAGAAGAGAAGAAGCAAGAGTGTAGACTCCTACAGTATCACGCGCAGACATAGTGTGCGATCTCGATGTTCATACAATTTTGCACTAGATGGACGCACAATACTTCGCAGATGGACGCATGATGCTGCGCAGATGAACAATACATATACATGTTGCGCAAAATAATGTGTGTGATACCATCATCATCACACACACATGCTGTGCATAAGTATATACCATATTGTCATCATTATAACAACATGTTGTGATTGACAGTGAGTGGCAAAAGTTATCACACTTATCCCACTTATCACTATCACATAGCATACATGAATTGTGTCGGCATAAGTTACACTGTGATAGTAATCAATCTGATCATATAAATCTAGCATACATGCACATATGCATAAATACCAGCCTGATCACGATAACGGTTGGCATACACATGCATATACCAACAGTGCAACATAGATGTGTATGCAGAGGATTAAAAAGTAAGGGCTTATCTGTAAACCATCGTGTAGTTTTGTTGATCGATTCGATGGCGATCTGTCCGCGCCTAACCGACCATGGGCTTGTACCCCATGGCACCGGGGGTTTATCCAGCAATACACCTATATCACACTGCAACATGCATATCTCATATACATGCTAGATCTTGCAAGTAAAGGCTATATTGAAACCCAAATGGTGTAAGGTGCCAGTCTTGACTATTAAGACAGGAATTAGCTCAGTTATCCATGACGGAGGATTTGGGATTGGATAATTGTTCTCCTGTTAGTCAAGATGAAATACACACCGGAGCTACTTGTGAAAATATACCAATCAACTCATCATCCATTATGATGAGATATACAGGATTACAACAGTAAACTATATTGATATACATTATACTTGCTATATGTTGTCCAGTGGTATTCTCAGAAGTTAGAAAGCCTGTTGCCCTTACTTCTTGTAATATATACTAATACATGTCGATCATCTTTATACCCTGCTCTTAATGTTCTATCATTGTGTTGTATCAGGAGCAGGAAATTGATCCTTCCTTGCTAAGGTGTAGTGAGCCTTGTACCAAATCATACCCTTGCACAGATACGCATACATGCGGGTGCCATATCTGTGGATAAATAAAAGCTGCTATGCTGCCTTTGCCAGACCGTGGTTTGTCATTCGGATCTTATGGCCGGTAATTCCGCAGCTACCGGAATACTGAGGTAGACGGAGTTGTGATCCTGAGTTGTGTTTGACATGCATAACTAAACGAATTCACATTAGTGCGTTGTCGAATCCATCCTATGAAATGTTCGTCAGTGCGCGCGTACCGGACCGAAAAAAGGAGTTTGGCAGTCGAGTGAGGATTTAAAGTGGACTTATAAAGACCCTCCGATATCTCGTAAGCACGGCCATCTCCGTTTGCATTAAAACAAACCTTATTCAAAAAAGGTTCTCCATTCTGCCTGTGAACCTCCAAAGTAGCTTCAGGAGGGGAGGAAGGGGTGGATGCACTATATAAGGCCGTGGAAACATGTACCCAATGGGTTTTCGTCGATCGGCAAGCGCAATATCTATCCGTAACGTAAACCTCGGAAGATACCCTGTGCGTCACTCTGAAATACGAAACGCAAATCAAGGGGGGCTACATCCTAAGAACTGTAAGGCTATATGCCTAAGGTGAGGGTTTAAAGTGGACTCAGTTCCCCGCGATATCCTAACCCTACCATTTTAGAAAACGTTAGTACGTGCACTAACGATATACTAACGACACACTAACTGTATAAGAAGACGGCGCGTTAGTGTGCATGTACATACACTAATAGGACCTTAACTGCGTCGTTAAGGTGCCGTTAGGGCATGCATTCTGTGCAACATACCTTAACGGCACCTTAACGACACACTAACTAAGTCGATTAACGCGTGGTTAGAACATTAACCGCCACACTAACATGCACACTAACGGCACACTAACCCACACACTAACGACACACTAACTTTGAGCATTAACGGATGGTTAGTATACACATAGTGTGTCGTTAGGATATCGTTAATATACCACTAACACTACACTAACAGCACACTAACGACACACTAACTTTGGGCATTAACGGATGGTTAGTATACAGATAGTCTGTCGTTAGGATATCGTTAATATACCACTAACACTACACTAACAGCACACTAACGACACACTAACTTTGGGTATTAACGGATGGTTAGTATACAGATAGTGTGTCGTTAGGATATCGTTAATATATTACTAACAGCACACTAACCACAAAGAAACGAGTTTCACGCAGTGCACTAAATCAGCAAAAACAATGACAAAAAGAAGCAATGAAGACGTACGAGACAGGCTAGTTGTTATTATACAAAAACAAATATGTTACTAACCTGCTACTAGTCCTCCTACTAGTCCTCACTAACTACTACGTAAGCGGTGGTCCTAATTAATCGGTGTCATCATCCCCTTTTGGTGGACCATGGAATGCATGTTCCAGCATTCCAAACCGCACATACTTGCCGTGCAGGACGAGGTTCAGGTCCTTGGGCTGCTTTTTCCCCCTCAAAAGTTCCTCGAAATATTTTTCGGTATCCTTGCCGAAGTTCTTTGTCCTCTCATCCTCGCTCACATGCTTATCGGTGGAGGAGAGGATGTGCTTGAGGCATTTCCACGATTTGGTGTACCACTCATCCTGACCAGTTTTCTTGGTGTTGAATTTTTTCACCTGTCGAAAACGAAATATACACGTTAGCATGGGCAATCTAAAAAGGAAACCTGGAAAACAAAGGGTGGAAACCGATCACAGTGTGTAGTGACACACTAACTGGACTCTTAGTGTACAGCAGACATACTAACGGGACACTAACGGAACACTAATGTTAAAGACCGCATATTTTACTCACCTTGATAGATAGATACTCCGCAGGGAGTTTCACTTCGGCCTTTCCCTGGCCGTGGACGGTCTCAGCGTTGAGCTCGCACGCTGAGATCGTCCCGGCCAGGAGGGGGACCGTCTTCTTCAAGGTGAGGGGGGGGTGTGGGGTGAAGTAATCCTTGGGCTCAAGGATCTGGGAGGTGATTAGCGCCTCATCGGATTCCGTAGGTCTTGCGTAAAGGTAGACCTCCTTGCCGACCGGGTACCGCGTGGCGAGGTCTGCCTGGTCGGCGGCTTCCTCATCCGTGGGTGCGGTGGTGTTCCCCGCCTTTGAAGGAGTCCCCTTCTTGGGAGAAGCCTTTGAAGGAGTCCCCTTCTTGGGTGACTTTGCGGGCGGGGGCTCCACATTGGGCCCCGCTCTCTTCTTCCCCTTGGAGGCACCACCCTTGGAGTCATCAGCTTGCTTCTCCTCCTCCGGCTCTTCCTCCTCCTCCTCCCAGGCCTGGAAACAGAACTCGTCTAGAAAAAAACACCCCCCGCCGGAGTATTTACCGTGTTAGTTCGCGTATAGTGCACTACGACTGCTGGTTAGTGTACGGTTAATATACGGACAGAATAGTGCAATAAAGGCGCCTTAAAGGAAAGGCCTAGTGCATAAAACGGGTCATAACTTACTTATTGCCTCCAGTGACTCTTCTTCAACCTCCGCAGCGGTTGAAGGCAATGCAGCCAGCGTGATCCCTGCCGCCTCCAATGCCTCCTTCTTGGCCTTGTCGGAGTTCGCGGAGATTGTGAGGCCCTCCGCCTCCTTCAAACCCGAATATGGGTGGGGGTTGGAAGTGATAAGCACCCATTGCTTATCCTTCTTTTCCCACTTCCCATAGCGATAGAGGTTTTTAAAATTCCCAACATCGGCGCGCACTCGCGACCTGATGAAGGGCTCTATCGTGGCGTCCCTCTTCGCATCGAAGCCTGCAGCCTCCGCAACGTCCTTTACCAAGCGGTTGTACGCCTCATGTTGCTCCGATGTTTTCAAGATCGGGCACCACTTCTCCTCCTTCGCCAATTTTACTACAAAAAAACCCCCACGCACAACACAATATGAACAAAAGGAATTTGTTACGCTAGAAACCCGCGCGATCATCTTCAAGAAACGAAAACAAGGAAATAGAAGATCGCTCTCGCTCCAAGCGCGAATTAACTTCAAGAAATACAAGTGGTGAGTGATACTCACATGTCACTTTACGAATCGCCGTCCTCACCGCTCTCTCGTGGGGTTTCATTGGGCCCCGGACCCTTTGGCTTGCCCCCTTTTTTGCTCTTGCCCTATTCCTACTTGGGGCATCAAACATTGCCCCGCGTTGGGCTCCTTCGCCTATATGGGTGGGCGAAGCGGCGCTAATGGATCCGCGCGTTGCCTTGACATAGTTGAGGAGCCCCGCTATGGACTCCTCCTCACCATACTCTTCGCAGAGTGCTTCGTACTTTTCTTTCTCTTCGTGAGTTGGTTCCATTTTTTTAACGAGGCAGAGAGCAAAGCTGTTTATTTGGCGGCGATAGCACTCCTTTAGTGCACTTTCAAGAAGTGAACTTCGAATTCACGTGCTGGTCATCGTCAGTCTCGGTCGGTCGGTCAACGTCCGATTTTTCAATTTCGATTTATGACTTAGTCATTATTTCCGTTCAATTGTCATCCTCTTCGATCGTAGCGCAGTTGGACATGATGAATGTGACAACCCATTAGGAAACCGACCGCACGGGTTCGAATCCTGCTGTCGACTAAAATTATTATCGCGCGATTCGACGCCATCGCGCGATCACGATGGTTTGATGAAATTTTCCTATCACATTTGGGAATTTCGAGTTTTAGGGGAGTATTCCATTGTTAGTACGCTAACAGGACGCTAACAGTAGGCCTTAGCGCACTAACGTTGCCCTAACTGAACACTAACAGAAGGAATCTTTTAGGGAATATGCCATTGTGCGTTAGTGCATGCCACCTAATGCCTCCTTAACGACGTCAATAGGGCGCCATTTAGTGTCTTGTTGCATGTAATGCACTAACGCACAATGGCATATTCCCTAAAAGATTCCTTCTGTTAGTGTTCAGTTAGGGCAACGTTAGTGCGCTAAGGCCTGCCGTTAGCGTCCTGTTAGCGTACTAACAATGGAATATTCCCTAAAAGATTCCTTCCGTTAGTGTTAAGTTAGGGCAACATTAGTGCGCTAAGGCATGCCGTTAGCGTCCTGTTAGCGTACTAACAATGGAATATTCCCGAAAAGATCCCTTCTGTTAAACTCACACTAACAACGCAGAATACAGTATTGCATAATAGGAGGGCGGGTGGGGTGGGGGGGGCAGAATTGGGATTTGTGCAATGAACAATAAACGTCAAGGTGAACACTTTGCGACTCTTCGTGCACAAGCCTCTCGCCCGGATCCACCTTCGCCCGAGCCCGCGCCCGAGCGTGCACCCACACCGACTCCCGGCCGGCGTGGGATTCTTCTACAACAAAGCGCGCCGGTGTCCTCACGTGTACCCGTCCCACCACTAGCCCGCAGAGCCATTCGTAACCCCGCACCCCACGCACTTGTTTCTCCACCACCACCTCGTCAACCCGTTCCCGAAGGTTTCCGGTTGGGTCATGAATATGAGGGGGGCACAAAGAAGCTTCGAGTATCCGAGTGGGCGGCAACCACGGTGACGACGATATATGACGGGTGAGTCATGCCTTTATCCCTATACCTCGTGATATGCATGTCTCTCAAGAAACCAGTGAAACACGTTAGTGCCCTATGTCGATACGGTAGTGTACACTTAGTGCGATATTCGGTAACTAACAGTACACTAACGTGGCAGGAACTGTCTATTAGACACAGCTCGTGCCCTCTGTCACGCACGCGCGTGTGTCTTGGAGGCGAAGAAGTGTCGGTACGTCGGCATGGTACAAATTTTCACGTGTTGTCACGAGAAAGACGTACCGACCTGCATGACTCCCCGGGTCTTCTATGCTTGCGTAGTAGACATGCAAACAAATCAACGGCGTTACCCATCGTGGTTGCCGATTCCGCCCATTTTGAAGGCCGAACGGGGCAAGATCATGTATGGTGGCACCGTGTTCTACATAACAGTATCTGAAGATGGTGTGCAAAGTTGCCTCCTATCTATTGCCAACGAAATCATGAAAATCGTCGCCAACCACCGCGGGTACGGTTCCTCAAGCACCTGCAATATGTGCGTATTAGTGCGTTGTTATCATGTTAACTGTACCTTATCGGTACCCTAACAAAGAGATATCTACAGGCCAGCGGAGGTCATCATCGACCATGATCATCTAATGACACCATTGCCGCCTCCCGTGGATCTCGTGAGCTACGAAAGCCGGGAGGAGTTGGATGTCCAGGAAAATATCGAACTCCTCCTCCTCCTCGACGACGTTGGTCTAGCGGGGTGAGTGAGCCCTCTTCTCTATTTGGGACTTAGTGCGTGGTTAGTGTGGGGTTAGTACATCCGCGACCCCTTAACCGCATATAAACGACGGGCTGGGCACTCAGTCCGTGCAATTTTCCCGCAGCAGGCAGCCCACCGTGACCATCGACAGCTGGTTTCCGCACCATGGGATGGGTATTCAAGATGGCAGTGGGCGCACGAAAACGACGGTGCTGTCGATTCGCGAGTTCTCGCACCATGTGGACACCGTTAGCGATAACGACGCGGCGTTTTGGGGCCGTGATATCATTCCGGATCCATTGGACTTAGCCGACAATCCCTCGACCATCACCTTTGCCGACCAGCGGTGGGAATTGCTACCGCCAGTGGGTGTAAACCTGATGAACATTCGTCGGGACATTTGCAAGTTGGCCCTTGGGCTTGGAGACGCGAGCCCTGCTGGGTGAGGCCCTTTTTCCGAGTCTTATTGCGTGGTTAGTGTGGCATTAGGGGCTTAACCGCCATCTAACCGCATGCTAACACTGACAGGCCCGACGAGCCCCACCGCGGAACCTCGCCGTCCCCGCCCCTCGAGATGGACATGCCCGCCGACGCGTCGAGTGCGAACTCCATGGACGCCGCGATCTCAGACCAGCAGCAGCTGCCGGATGACAGCCATCCCGAGCTCGCCACCCTCGGGCTTGGAGACGCGAGCCCTGCGGGGTGCGTGAGGCCCTTTCCCCGAGACTTACTAATGCGTGGTTAGTGTGTCATTAGGGGCTTAACCGCCATCTAACCGCATGCTAACACTGACAGGCCCGACGAGCCCCACCGCGGAACCTCGCCGTCCCCGCCCCTCGAGATGGACATGCCCGCCGACGCGTCGAGTGCGAACTCCATGGACGCCGCGATCTCAGACCAGCAGCAGCTGCCGGATGACAGCCATCCCGAGCTCGCCACCCTCGGGCTTGGAGACGCGAGCCCTGCGGGGTGCGTGAGGCCCTTTCCCCGAGACTTACTAATGCGTGGTTAGTGTGTCATTAGGGGCTTAACCGCCATCTAACCGCATGCTAACACTGACAGGCCCGACGAGCCCCACCGCGGAACCTCGCCGTCCCCGCCCCCCGAGATGGACATGCCCGCCGACGCGTCGAGTGCGAACTCCATGGACTTCGCGAGCTCAGACCAGCAGCCGCCGCCGGATGACAGCCATCCCGAGCTCGCCACCCTCGGGCTTGGAGACGCGAGCCCTGCGGGGTGCGTGAGGCCCTTTCCCCGAGACTTACTAATGCGTGGTTAGTGTGTCATTAGGGGCTTAACCGCCATCTAACCGCATGCTAACACTGACAGGCCCGACGAGCCCCACCGCGGAACCTCGCCGTCCCCGCCCCCCGAGATGGACATGCCCGCCGACGCGTCGAGTGCGAACTCCATGGACTTCGCGAGCTCAGACCAGCAGCAGCCGCCGGATGACAGCCATCCCGAGCTCGCCACCCTCGGGCTTGGAGACGTGAGCCCTGCGGGGTGCGTGAGGTCCTTTCCCCGAGACTTACTAATGCGTGGTTAGTGTGTCATTAGGGGCTTAACCGCCATCTAACCGCATGCTAACACTGACAGGTCTATGTCTTCGGAGGAGTGTGACGAACACCTGACATGTCGCGAGAAAGAATGGCAGATTCGCGACGAAGTACATGCCATGGAAACTCGGAAAGGACAAGGCAGGAGAGATGGCTTGGTGTTATGTGACTGTGGGATGTGCTATGGCGTGGTCGCAAATCGGGTCAATCGAACCACCCGATGGCGACATCACAAACTATTCACAAAGGTTGCCCCCGGGGAGCGGTATTGGGATGCGGTACCAATCTCTCTACCTGATGGTCGCCCAGCCGTGGAATCAGACGACGATGTGGAACTCGTGGAAGACAAGGAGCTTGGTCAAGCCAGGTGTGCCGTATGATTTTACCGCTAGCTGGTACGAGTCTAGTTAGTGCGCTGTTAGGATACGGATAGCAACCTAACAATGCCTTATGTATGCAGCTCCGTGAAAGTTGCACACGAAGATCATGTGACGCAAAGACGTGACCAGGAGACCGGCGACGCCTCAGACGCTTTAGAGCTCGACGACGATGACCGGTCATACTCGACGTGCATTTCGGGTTTGGATTCGGACTCGAGTTTCTCCTACGAGTCATGTGGAAGTAAGGGCGAGGAGTCGGTTGGTACTTGCCCCGATTTGTTCTCCGACAATGACGCCGGATCCATGATGGACGACACCGAGGACTGGTGGAATGCAGACGATCCAGCCAAGCAAGACGTACACGCGGCCACAAAGAGCCTCATTGAGGCAATGATGTCTTTAAGCACAGCAATGGTGAGTTCTCAAAACGCGTTAAGACACGTTTAAGACACGCTTAACTTGTTAAAAGGATACTATGTATATTTACATACATAATCAAACATAGGTCCACATTCTCAAAGTTCTACGATGGAATGGGTGGGCGTTCTACACAGGCGCCCGCGGAAGACCGCGACGCAGTCCAACCCCCCGTCAACACGTTGGACCTCCTTGTCGATTTGCTTGAATGGAATAGTGAGGGCAAGATGTCCCAAGACTCTCTCACCAAGCTTCTCTCCATTATGAACAAGCACTTTGGGGAGCTACTCCATAGCTTTCCAAGTAGCTTCCAAGCTGCATGGAAAAACTTCGAAGCCTTCGACGCCCCCCCCAACAGAGTGGACTTGTGTGTGAATGGGTGTGTGTTCTTCGAGGGGGCGCATGCTAACGATGCCGTGTGCCCAAAGTGTAAGGAGGCCCGGTGGGAGGCGTATGGCGAGACGGGAGAGGTGGACGAGGGCAAGGGTCGGCGAGCGCGATCACAATTCTTTTGGTGGTCTATCGCAGATATACTCCGACGTGTGTACGCTAACCCACAAACGGCGGAGTTGATGCGCGCTCACTCGCGGCATACTCCACCAGAAGATGGGTCATTCCGCACCATCTGGGGTAAGTAACATGCCGTTAATATGTCGTTAGTACGTCGTTAATGTGTAAGGTGTGTGTAATGTGCAGACTAAACGTGTACTGCCCGACGTGGATGCATATCTTTTGTCGATTGCGTTAGGATGTGTCGTTAGTATGCCGTTAGGGTTTTAATAGTGTATGCTATGTAAACTAAACGCGCCCTAATGTGTATTCCTGTGCATTTTCGATTGTGCTCAGACGCGGAGGAATGGCAGGATCGAAAAAACGTGCGACACAAGGACTTTTTCGAGGAGGCCAGGAACATACTACTCTTATTCAGCGCCGATGGGGCGGCGGTGTGGCAAAACAAGGCAGGGGTATTCCCAATGTACTTCCAAATCTTGAACCTACCACCCCAAATCCGCACGAAGTACGAGTACATGGAGCTCTATGGGCTGATCGCCGGTCAACACCCATCCAACTGTCAGTTGCTTTATGGTAAAACGGTGGACGAACTGATCACGTTGTGGGATGAAGGCTTCGTGTGTTGGGATTCCTACGAGGACGAGCACGTGCGATTGAG
>LGRX02035942.1:68317-114721 GCA_001247695.2 Cymbomonas tetramitiformis | reverse complement strand
GGTGCACACCATCCCCTCCGTCTGTCAGGTCGATTCCGCATCCGGATCGGACGGCCGCGGTGCACACCATCCCCTCCGTCTGTCAGGTCGATTCCGCATCCGGATCGGACGGCCGCGGTGCACACCATCCCCTCCCTCTGTCAGGTCGATTCCGCATCCGGATCGGGTGGTGGCGATGGCCGCCGAGCGATGGCCGCCGAGCGATGGCCGCCGAGCGATGGCCGCCGAGCGATGGCCGCCGAGCGATGGCCGCCGTGTCTCTCCGTCGGGCATAAAAGGAGGAGCGTCCGCACCAAGCGCTCACAAGTGAGCTCTTCGATCGGTACTCCACCACCCGATAGCACAGCCCTTTCACGCTTCGCATTCCGCACGAGCCATGGACCTTCCTTCCGCTCCCGCGTATCTGCTGACGGCCTCCGACAGCACGGAGACAAGCCAACTGCCCGTCGCCCATGACGTCGGTTACTTCTTCGACGTCATGGGCAGAACCTGTGTACGTATCGGTCGGCACCCGGCCAACGACATCGCGCTGGAATCCGAATGCGTTCCTCTCCTCCTGAGCCGCTTCCACGCGTACTTGGAGCGCATCCTCTGGAGCTCCCTGAGCGCCTCGGAGCGGGGCAGGTACATCCCTCCGAGAGGGTCGCACCCGTACGTCTACGTCCTCGGGGATAAGGATGCCACCAACGGATGCTGGGTGAGCGAGCTTGCGGAGGGCTCCGCGTCCGAGGCTCCGCCCCTCCTCTCTTTGAAAAGGGTCCCGAAGGGAAAAGCGGCCCAGCTGAGGCACGGTCAGAAGTTCGCCTTGGGCGGTCCGCTGAACGTGATGAGGGACCAGAGGACGAAGCGCAACCCGCACGTCTTCGTGTTCTGTGAGGAGACGCATCCGGCAATGGCGGCGCTCGACCCGAGGGGGCTTTTCTGGCGTCCCGTTCCCGTGGAAGCGGATCCCACGGACGCGACCTTCGAAGAGGCCACGCGTTGTCGCATCTGCCTGGACTCCATCGTCGACCCTCACACGCTCGACTGTCAACACCTGTTCTGCGGAGTCTGCGCCTTCGCCTGTCGAAAGCGTAGCACGGAGTGCCCTCTGAAATGCCCGCGGCACACCTACGGGGCACCGAAGTACGCTCGCGACTTCAACAGCGTCGTGTGCGCGGTTCTTAAGGAGAAGCTGCGTCCGTCGGAGCTGGAGGAGCGCGGGGCGCGCTTGAAGGAGTGCATCGAGGAGAGGAAAAGGCTCGAGGCGCAGTTGCTGAGCGGCTTGCCGCAGAACGCACGCGTGGCGGGCGTGCGCCCGGGGTTTGCCGACAGCATCTTGGAGCGGACGGACAACTCCCGCCAGCTGATGGACCGCGTCCGCGCCTTGCTCCGCGCCGGCCTCGCCGGGCGTCCAGCCATGGGCGGCGCGCCTCCGCCACCTTCCACCCCCGCCACCTTCCGGCCGCCGCCGGACGATGAGAGGGTGACCGGCGGCTACCGCCGACAGCGGACGCCCTCGGATAGCGGCAGGCGGGTGCGCCAAGCTACCGCGGCCACCCGGCGGGACCCGCAGGACGCGCAGGACCCGCAGGACCCGCAGGACGCGCAGGACCTGACCATCGACTAGGCGGAGCTTGTCGGCGCAGTTTGAAGCGGAGCTTGTCGGCGCAGTTTGAAGTGGAGGTGGGGGCGACAACGCCGAGTAGCGGCCAACGCCGAGTAGCGGCCAACGCCGAGCCTAGCTTGCTTGATAGCCGTGGACCGAAGGGTCGTAACTCGAAGTGTGACGCTGAGTAATTATTTTTAATATGAGCTCTCTATCTCCTATTGTTGGTGTCACTGCCACCCTCTCACGATCGCAACGGAAGCACCGTGCACGGGCAAAACAGCTTTTTGTATCACTCGTATCGTTGTATCAGAAAAAATGCACCGGACTCGGCAGCAGCCTGAAACGCCGAGTCTCCCTGCCCTTCCGATACTGCCAAGGCTAAAAGGAAAGAAATCAAAAAATGTGACTCCTCTTATCAAGGCTGTGTTGCGTGTCTCTCTCTCTCTCTCTCCGAGATCCGGCCCGGAGCAGGTGCGCATCATGTTTGGAGGTCATGCTGGGGGGGCGGGGGAGGGGAGGGGGGGTCAAACGCGCATCCAATAATAATAAGGGTCACGAATGGGGGGCATAGCTCGATCCGACGGTTCTCGTTCACGCTTTTCTCTCGACCGTTGGATCACGTTCAGGGGGTTATGCTGGGGGTCAAATGCGTATCCGAAATAAGGGTCGTGAAGGGGGGCAGTGCTCGATCCGACGGTGCTCGTTCACGCTTTGCTCTCGACCGTTGGATCACGTTCAGGGGGTTATGCTGGGGGTCAAATGCGTATCCGAAATAAGGGTCGTGAAGGGGAGCAGTGCTCGATCCGACGGTTCTCGTTCACGGATCGCTCTCGGCCGCCAATCCGTCATCGTTGGCGGCCGCTTCGCATCGTTGGCGGCCGTGAGCGGGCATATATATCACGGACAGCGATCGTCTTACAGTATCACTCGCCGACTCTTTATTTTCTTGAAACATGCTCTACGAATTTCAACTAGCATTTGTGGCAACACCTGCCCAGGTCCAAGAGGTGTGTAGAAGTTTGGCGTTGGCTATTCTTTCAGACATGTTTTGTGAGCGCAGGAACCGCGTGGTTGGTTTCACGTCCAAATTTGATATCGAAGCTTGGACTTGTCCCCTAGGTACACTACCGGATCAAAACCAACTTACCGTCAAATGCGAGTGCCCGGATCTTCCAACGTTAAAGAGAATTTTCCACGGTGAAGTGTTTGCGAACGTACTGAAACTGTGCAACAGCGTCTGTCCCCAAAGCACAATGATAAACGTCGCTTGTTACAACCACGACGCCTTATGTGAATACTTCTATTCCAGCGGCTGCACAGACAGCGCACTGGCAGAATGGGTTGAACGTGCGGCCACTCCGTTCTTCGCGGTTGAAGATCAGCACCGCCGCAATATTCGCGAACGGGTGGAAAAGGATTGGGGTCTTGACCTCGCTGCAGACTTGCAAAACCTAGGCATCGATTAGTTTAAAAAAAAAAAACCGCACGAGTTACACATTTGGGTATTAAATTTGGTAAATAGGTTTTAAATGTGGTTGTTGTTGCATTTTCACCACCAGATACGGTTCAACCCTTGTTAAGATTCTTCAGCAGCTAGGAATACACGTCCTTGTGTGTTACGATAAAAAACGAATACTTTTGATGAGGTTGTAAAAGTCTTCTTCGGACATGCGGCATTCGGTGGTAGGGTCCTTTCTACACACTTCATTCAGATTTGCAGGTGTGCTTATGAAAAGACCTCTCGTATGTTTAAATAACACCTACATATTGTTGGCAGCGGGAGCTCGAGCAGTTTGCTGCGCGGTGCGTCGAGGAGCTTTGCGCCTCACCGGAGACGGCCACCGTGATACAGGAGGCCATCGACAGCCACGTTCTCCCGGCCCAAGAAACGATCCAGGAGCTGCGGATGGAGCTGAGCGATAGTGCGATAAGTCTTGGCCTGGTCCGTCATATGTCGACATCGGAGAGAGAGAGAGAGAGAGAGAGAGGTTGAACCGATCCATGCGAATCACGAGAAACGCCGTGAACGGAGGTCTCTTTCCCTTTATTCCCATGTGCACCGTTACCCGAGGGGGTCAAATGCGTATCCTAAATAAGGGTCATAAATGGGGGCAGTGTTCAATCCGACGGTCAACGTTCACGGGTTGCTCTCAGCCGTTGGATCACGTTCAGGGGTTGTTTTGGAGGTTATGCTGGGGGTCAAATGCGTATCCGAAATAAGGGTCGTGAGGGGGGGCAATGCTCGATCCGACGGTTCTCGTTCACGGATCGCTCTCAGCCGCCAATCCGTCATCGTTGGCGGCCGCTTCTCATCGTCGGCGGCCGCTTCTCATCGTCGGCGGCCGCTCGCATCGTTGGCGGCCGTGAAAGACGAGCATATATACGGAGCACCGACCTTACGCACCTTTCATTTTCCTCGAAACACTCACCACGCCGCACAAGCCAATACCAGCAGTCATGAATACCACCGCAAGCAGCTTCGGAAGTCTCGACAATCAAGAGGGAGAGCCCACTCACAATCCCACCTCGCCCGTACACGATCCTAACCCACCCTCAAACAGAACTGCCTTGCCCCATCACAGTCCTACCTCGCCCGCATACGTACCGACCTCGCCCGTACACGATCCTGCCTCGGCCCTTTTCACTTCGTCCGATGACGATTCTGACTCGCCCCGTTATGTTCCCTTCTCGCCCGTACAGCGTCCTACCTCGCCCCGTTACGTTCCCACCTCGCCCGTACAGCGTCCTACCTCGCCCCGTTACGTTCCCACCTCGTCTGTAATGTCCTACCTCGCCCCGTTACGTTCCCACCTCGCCCGAACGGCGTCCTACCTCGCCCCGTTATGTTCCCACCTCGCCCGTACAGCGTCCTACCTCGCCTGATCACGATCCCTTCTCGCCTGATCACGATCCCTTCTCGCCTGATCACGATCCCTTCTCGCCCGATTACAATCCTCTGGACTACGATTCCGACGATTCTCTCAACAACGAAGACGGCCTTTTAGTTAGTTTGATCGGTCTTTTAAAGGACCACTCGAAAAGTCTGTCGAGTGACCGCATTCTTTCCTCTGTTGACATGAAGGCCTTGCAGACGAAGGAGTCCTACCAGCCCATTCCGAAGTTCGCGGAGAAGCTGCAGCAAGGGGCGGCGAATGACGAGCTCGTGAGTCACCTGAGTGACATCACAACAGCCATCATGTCGCGGTCGTACTGCTCGATATGCCGCGAGCACAAAGCGGAGGACGTCGATCTCTTCCGAGTGTGCCTTCAGGAGCATCCCGTGCAGCACCTGGAGTGCGCGGAGTGCTTCCGCCGGGACAAATCTACTCGCTGTCCGTTGTGCAGGGGGGACCGCCCATGGTCGGCCACGTTGCAAAGCAAGGAGCTGCGGTACGATTTTTATCACACGAAGTGTCAAGACTGCCCCCTGTGTACCGACCCCACGAAGCGCACCCCTCAAGAATTGCTGGAGCACGTGAAGACCGAGTGCTCGGTGGTAGATTCCCCAAAGATCACCGTGGACATGAGGAAGCTGATGTCGCTCCTCTCAAAGCAGCGCGAACGCTGCTTCGCGGAGTTCCGGGCCTCACCGGAGACGGCCTCTTCGATTCAGAAAGTCATCTCCGAGCCGGTCAACAAGCTGAAACGGAAGAGAGACGATATGCGCAGACGCCTGGCGAAGCAGTTGAACATGGCGGGGACCTTCTACGAAAAGAAGATCCACGAGTTTGAAGAAGAGGTCAGACGCCTTGAAGCGGACAACGAGAAAAACATTACCAAGCTGACACAGAGTCGCCAACGTTTCCAATCTGAATTGCAGTCACGAGATGCCAAGATCGAGGAGCAGTCGAGGCTGGAGACGCAGGTGGCGAAGCTCCGGAAGCAAGTCGAGGGGCATGAAGCGGAGCGGTTGAAGATGGAAATGACTCGCGAGGAGAACGAGAAGCTCGAAAAGCACTTGGAGAATCATCGGCAGTGCATAGTCAGTCTGCAGAATAAGCTGAAAGCGTCGCAGCAAGAGCCTGAGCGTCCGCAGGGACAGGTCGGGAGAGCTCCCTGCGGGCACCGTCGACCGGAGCATGATGAGAGGCCTTGGAGGGGGCAGAGCGGAGGACCACCCTTCGCCGGGCCTTGGAGCGGGCAAAAGCGGCGCGGGGAGCATGATGTTCATATTCAGTCGAAAAGGAGGGGACGGTACTCCTAATAGGTGGAACCTTAGTCAGAGCTGTGACGGCTATTAAGATGGAACACATTCCTTATATATGTTACGTATTAACACCCACTGGGTGATGTAATATGGAAATAATACATACATACATACATACGGGTGCTCCATCGTATGTATCTATTATAATATTCCGATTATTATCATTATTAGAAAAATAGAAAATATAGACAGACAAGAAACTTGGCCAAATTCGATCGAACATAATTATCTACATCATCCTCCCTCGAGAAGCGTTCAGCGAGGACCGAAGACCGCACGATCACCATGCACACCCTTCGCACGTACCGGCCGGTCCATCACCTGTTCTGCTCTTGGACTCACGTACTTTCCAAATTTGTCCTGTCGACGGTGTGACGCACATGGCACTACCCACCAGTCGTCGTACCCAATGAGCGTCCCAACCTGAATTAGCCCCTCGCGAAACATCCAATCTAGAGATTGCACCGTCGATGTGTACAAATCACAATCGATGTCTACATAAATTACGTAAGACGCGCCGTAATTGGTTTATTGTATTGGAAACCGTCAATTAGCAAGGATTTATATTTTACTTGTGATTTGTTTTTTCATGCGGAAGTTCCGCGACTAGCAATGCAACATAATTTTGAATAACATCCAAAAAGGACAACTAAATACGTTGTCCGAGTATAAATACACACGCGAACTTTTTGCCACGTGATATGAATAAACCCGTAAACTCCGTACACTACAGACTTTGCAAAAATGTCTATTATGTTCGCGCCGTCTGAAACTCAGCATAGACCAATTCCTATACTTTCCGGACTTACTCTAGATGTTGCCACCCAAATGCTGGAACAAAAAGAAAACTCGGATAAGCATGATATCGAGTTGTTAGAGTATCTAAGAGGGCAGCAACAACAAGATGAACTAAGCTGGGAACCAGTAAAAGGACTTCTGCAGCTTGGGCGATCTTCTCCTATTCATGAACGTGATATAAGTCACATGAAAAGGCAAATTAAAACGTATGATAATCCCCACGTTGATCATAGCGCCTCCTTAAATAGACTCGTTGCAATCGACACAACAACAAGAAAAGAAACAAGAAAAGAATTGGTGAATAAATGGGAAAACCTACTGACCGAATTCAGTTCTTTAAAATAAACCAACAACAACAACAGAAAACAAGTATCGCCATCGTCCAAAATTGACAATACAGATTATTGGAAAATTATTAATAGTGTCCGATAGAGAATACAGAATACCAAAAAAGTGATGTTTCTTTAACCGTCTCCTCAGCTGACAACTTTTTTTAAGTGTTTGAGGTATTGGCGTGCAAATCTGCTGACCGGCATGAATCCGACGAAAAATATAAGATGATTGTGTATAAAGGGGTTAGTGGTAAAAAAATCCTACCTTTCCGATCGACTACGGTATCCGATGTAAACAGAATGTATTCACATATATATATGTGTGGGTGTGTACATTTTACTACGAACGTCGCTGAGCGCTCTTATCATCTCCCGCGAGAGCACCGAGACCCCAAGTATTCCTTCTTTCGTATCGATTTCGAGCGCGCCGTCTCGTTCGGTGTGGGGAATTCGCTCGCGCGAAAAGCCCACTCGGTGCTTCATCCAACACGAGCGGTGCTTTCGAGCGCCTTCGTCTCAAAATGTCGATCCGCTTTGTCGTATCGCCACAGACGGTGTCTGGCATGATGCACATGCGTAGACCGAATCCAGGCAGAGGAGCATCCGGTCAAGGAAAGAAGAGTTCGAAAGTTTCAGAGGAAGCTTCGGCCAAGAAGAAACGAGAATCTCCAAATATACATGATTTACCTGATGATGCGCTATAGATTTAGCAATCAAATAAAACTTAATTGACGCTACCCCGTCATGTCGCGGTATAAACAGACATGTCGACCTATGCTTATTAACATTAGTCTAAATTACGCCGTTGCGTGTAGACATGTATATTCGTGTCTTCGTATTTATACTTGGACGAATTGTGATATGCTTAACCGGTCGTTTTCCAAATCCACATTCAGTTGGCTAACCACACCGTCCGTGTCGAAGTCCTGCATAATGCCCTTCCAAACTTCAAAATCATCGTGAAACTTCTGCAGAACCGTGGTGGTCCTTCCGGACGAAGGACGCGTCATCTTCTCCCAACGCTTCGCGTAGTACGGAATAATCGAGTTCACGGGCCCCATCTCCGTCTTTTGTGTAGCGTGTTGCTAGGATGTCAAGCAGCGTACGACGGTGGGCGGATTCTTTTCTTATAAATCTGCATAATTGTATGATCTCGTACGTTTCCATAACCTGTCCTTTTTTCTCGCGACATTTCTGAAATAGATTAATCGCTTTACCGACGCGCGCATCATCGCTATGATCTAGACAATATAACATTCTACAAACTGAAACTAGATCGCACTGTAAAAAGCCCAAAAAAAAAATCAACAACCTCGCCGCAATACGAGTCTCCCCGTTTTAAGATATCTGAACATATTGTCTCCATATCCAGTAAGTCAGGCCGATTGCACGTCCCTTCGTCCACGCACCGGTCATTCTTGTGCATAAAAGTCTTTATCAAGCGCTCACGGCGGGTTTGGTCGTGTTCATCTAGTACCTCGGAAATCCATTTTAAATCTGTAATTGAAAACTCGTTTTTGCTCTCGTCAAGTTCGTCTACAAATTTGTCTAATATTTTCACATATCGCCCGTCCTTGTTTCCTAATATTTTGTGTAGGTTCTTCACCGTAAAAATGGACGTCCGCCTATTATTAGTAGACAGCTGAGAGTTCTGCTCGCATAAATAATCGACAAGTTTGTTGTAACGTTGGTTCGCCACTTGTGGTACATAGATTTTGTCAATGTTCTCTTTTATACCTTCAATATCATGAATATCCGGTACCACCTTCTCAAGAAAAATATCAAACAGTACTTCGCTCTTTTGGGGCACCAAATTCATCATCCAGACTACTTCATAATGCCAAATAGACTTATCCATACTACTTGTCGCAATACGTAACACCATGCGCTCTAAAGCAACACTCATAGGTGCGCTTCGAGTTTTGCGTGCACATTTCTCGTGTAAATGTTTAAGTACCTCATGGCGATATTCACTATTTTTGTCGCAAAACACTTCGAGTACCACTTCCGACTTTGATTTGGGATCGTAGCCGTCGGCGTCCCAGTCGGCGAGCAGCACCTCCATCACCTGCTCAAATTCAAGATGTCGGTCGTCGATACACTCGATCAGGTATTTTGCAAACGCTATGAAAAGAAGTCTGGTTGCTGTTGGGCTTTCGGAATGTACGAGAGGCACGTTAAAAATGTTCCGGCAGCGTTGCATATCGTCATCATTGCCTTGCATATCGTCATCATTGCCTTGCATATCGTCATCATTGCCTTGCATATTGTCGTGACGGTGTCTAAAGAACGATTCGATTTGGTACATAGCTTGTGCCCACGTCTGAGTAAGTTCCTCGCAAAACGTGCGCAGCACACGAATTTCAGAACAGGATACACATTTCGTATTCATCGGAAGATTTTTTGTTTTCAGGTACGTATCCGCGCTAAACACTTTGGTTTTGACATTGTACTCGCATTGACAATCCAAAAACGCATGCTCTTTGAAAAAAGAACTTACGGATTTTTTCTCTCCTTCGTAGCAATTTATCACTCTCTCTAAAATTTCTGGTGTTAACTTTTCGAGCGGGTTCTGGCGGGACATTGTCGAAACCTCTTCTGAAATTTCCGAAACCTCCTTTGAAATTTTCGAATTCTTCTCTTTTCCACGGGATGCGCTTTTGCCTGGATTCGGTCTACGCATGTGCATCATGCCAGACTCCGTCTGTGGCGATACGACAAAGCGGATCGACATTTTGAAACGAAGGCGCTCGAAAGCGCCGCTCGTGTTGGATGAATCACCGATAATTAAAATTACGCGGTTTTCTTGTTTGCACGTAACATGTTGTATTTATACGTAATAAATTTATATTTGCACGAAATGATATTAAGTTTGATACATCCGCCGAACTGAACAGTTTTTTTCGTCTCGTACCGACCCATTATGCAAGCCCCTCGATTTTCGATTTGTGCGGGAAGGGAAAGGCCGCGAATTGCTTTTCCAGCCCATAATAATGCGATCCCGGCCGCAAATGAGTCATTTCTCTCATATTGGTCACACTTTCATAATTCCGCAGCTTCTCATAAGCTCTCCCGTGCTTGCCTGTGGGTCCACCTACATGGCTGACATCGCAGAGTTTGCTTTCGGATATGTTTACCGCATCCCACGCATTGGGTGTCGTGGGAATGCAAAAGGCACGTTTCTATCATTGATTGGGCGCCGCTCGTGCATCCCTCGTAAACGCATCGCATCCCTCATGTGTACACATCCATTATTTGTCGTCTGTCGTTCGTCGTTCCGGGGAACGACAGCTCCGAAGAGAGGCGAGAGTTCGGTGTGGCTGTTGTTACCATCGTACCATCGGACGCGCACGGAGTAGAAAACGTGCGAGTGTATCTATACAGCACCACGGGTTCATGCCGCGCAGGGTGGTCCGATCGGCATTAAATAAACCCCAAAAGAGAGGTCGAGCATGTACGCGTTTCGCGAGGAGAACGAAAAGAAAAAAGAAAAAGAAAAAACCACGCCCATTGGGCGTACGAGTTACGAGGAGAACGAGCTGCTCGAGAAACGTATGACATGTCTTTTTCTGCGTCAATCGGCGTTGAATTGAGACTGCACTTCGTTCGAGACGCCAACGGACTGTCGCCGTGTGTGACAGTCGGGTCGATCATCATCGCTCTACGATGAGATTTACATGTTTTGTATCGGTCGACGTATAAATAGGCGAGCGCTCTTGCCCGTGTACGGTATACATTCGGCGCGCTGAGCGCTCTTATCGTCTCCCGCGAGAGCACCGAGACCCCAAGTATTCCTTATTTCGTCTCGTTCGGTGTGGGGAATTCGCTCGCGCGAAAAGCCCACTCGGTGCTTCATCCAACACGAGCGGTGCTTTCGAGCGCCTTCGTCTCAAAA
The DNA here is from genome assembly GCA_001247695.2 of Cymbomonas tetramitiformis. Classification (NCBI taxonomy): domain Eukaryota; kingdom Viridiplantae; phylum Chlorophyta; class Pyramimonadophyceae; order Pyramimonadales; family Pyramimonadaceae; genus Cymbomonas; species Cymbomonas tetramitiformis. The sequence continues at coordinate 103,898 of LGRX02035942.1, read as the reverse complement.
TGTCGATCCGCTTTGTCGTATCGCCACAGACGGAGTCTGGCATGATGCACATGCGTAAACCGAATCCAGGCAAAGGAGCATCCGGTCAAGGAAAGAAGAGTTCGAAAGTTTCAGAGGATGCTTCGGTCAAGAAGAAACGAGAATCTCCAAATATACATGATTTACCTGATGATGTACTAAGGCTAATAATGAATAGACCCAATATGAAATCTAAAGACACTCACGCGGTAACTAGACATCTTAAAAAGTTTATGCATAACGACTGTCGCTGCGTGGTGAACCCATCTACTGGCGTCATCGAAATACCTAAACTTAAGGATGGTAGAGTACCTAACTCTGACACCAAATGCTTTAGCGACAGAGCCGAGGTGAAGGTTTTAGAACAATATTGTAACGATATAAATAAGCTCGTTAATGATATAATCGAAGGATGTGCAAAGCAATCGGAAGATGAGAATGAATCGGAAGATGAGAATGAATCGGAACATGCAGTTACACCAGCACAAATAAAATTAAAAAAGTCAAAACAGCTTGTTGGTATTATATTATCACTTGACGACATGACCCCTAAAGAGGAAGATTTGGTGTATCAGGCAGTATTCATACATCTAAAAAGTGAAAACATCGTTCGCATGGATAATTTCGATGATATTATTAGATATATTTCATCTGGTGTTGAAATAGGATATGGGCAACTTTATACAAAGTGTTTAAAGCTCATAATGAAACTTCTTATGACCGACAAAACTCACCTACCTATGGACCCAGAATATCAAAGAATTATCTCAAACGTAGTGCAGGATACATCGATGCACCAAGAGTATTGGGAAAAAACGGTTTTGTGTATGTATTTAACAGAATTTTGTTTGCACTGGCATCATCGCTTGGGAGAAGCAAACAATGAAGAAGCAAAACAATATCAAACATTTCTTTTATGTAATGTGCTAAATTTTTTTTTGGAGAGTGACGTTTTTAAAAAAGATGTACTTGTATATACGAATTGTGATACTTTCTTAGGTGTATATGATTTTTTGTACAAAATGATGAGCGGTCTTTATGATGAAAATGAGGAGTATGTCGAATTCAAGAAGGAGACCTTGAGATATATGCTTACAAGAATGATGGAATTGGGTAGTATCAACACTCAATTTTACTACACGATCCCGGACAATTTGTTTCTTGAGCTGCACGGGAAAGCTTTAAACGCACTCGCAGAGAAGGACCCTTCTATGACTGTAGCTGAATATCAAGAGGTGACAGAATATACCCAAACAAAGTTGCATCTTTATACGAACTGTGATGATTTCTTACGTCTGTATCATTTGTTGGCCAACACGATGAGCGGTCTTTATGATGAAAATGAGGAGTATGTCAAATTCAAGAAGGAGGCCTTGAGATATGTGCTTACAAAAATGATGGAATTGGATAGTATCGACACTCGATTTTACTACACGATCCCGGACAATTTGTTTCTTGAGCTGCACGGGAAAGCTTTAAATGCACTCGCAAGGCAGGACCCTTCTATGACTGTAGCTGAATATCAACAGGTGACAGCACATACCCTAACAAAGTTGCATCTTTATACGAATTTTGATGATTTCTTACGTCTATATCATTTGTTGGCCAACACGATGAGCGGTCTTTATGATGAAAATGAGGAGTATGTCGAATTCAAGAAGGAAACCTTGAGATATATGCTTACAAAAATGATGGAATTGGATAGTATCGACACTCAATTTTACTACACGATCCCGGACAATTTGTTTCTTGAGCTGTACGGGAAAGCTTTAAATGCACTCGCAAGGCAGGACCCTTCTATGACTGTAGCTGAATATCAACAGGTGACAGAATATACCCAAACAAAGTTGCGTCTTTTGAAAAAAATTGGAGAAGATGAAATAAGCAGGAGACCTCTGATGAAGTATAAGGAGAGTTTGGGAAAACCATACACCTTTGGTGATCATGTGACCTATTAAAAAAATATATACGCAGCCCTACTTGATGCTTTGAATCATGCATCGATTATTTTCCGAACAGGGGGGGCGGCTCGGGCGGTCGCGGGGTGGGAGTGGCGAAGGCGGAGGGGGCGATGGCGGTGGTGGCGGTCGGGGCGAGGGCGGTGTAAGTCCATAAAATGTTTGTTACACGAATATAAATACCCACTTTATAATAACGTGAAGATTATAGAAGGTATTTCGCACATTTCTACACGGACAACGCGATGTCGTTTCATATGCCATACGTAAAGAATGCGGAGATTTGGGCCACAATACAGAATAGATTCAATCCTGCAACGACAAGTATCTACGAATCTAAAAAATATTTCTACATGGATTTGAAAGAATCTGAAAATGATACTGCATTCAAGAATTTTATGAAAAATCTTATGTCGAATTTTTGTTCGATATTCGTGAACGATAAATGGAAAAGTGATCTGATAACCTCTTTACAAGGTACCTCTGATTTCTGTACGTACATTATCGGTTTCGAAGAAAATGGTAAAACGGGCTTATTGTGTTTACTTGTGGCTGGCAATGTTAGTATTGAAGACGACATATATGTGAATGTGGAGATTAAACTGCTTTGTCGTGCAAACACGAACACCTTTATTACAATAGGACAATCAATCATGGTCAACCGAAGTGCTACGGCTAAAGGAGATGTTCCGTCGAGCGAAGCAGAACCGCCATATACACGTGAGATGATGTGGAACGACGTAAAAACCATATTGAAGAACAAATATTGCAGTGCACCTAATCAGCGCTTAGGCATCATCACTCTTTTTAGTGTTGAAAGAGCGATACCCGCTTACGAAAAAGAAAAATTCAAATTAACGAATGTGACAATAAAAGAAGGAAAGCATACTGTATACCAGATGCAACTCAACTTGAAAGAAACACAAATCGGGAATTCTTCATGTTTAAAAAAACGTAAGTTTAAAGCGTGATTGCCAGTAACATACAAAACTGTCGTATGAGTAAAGAAAAGCAGTGTATAAATTTGAGGTCCTGCATCGACGAAGTAATCGAAATGTGTACGGCGCAACCGCGCAAGAAACATCACTTTTTTGGTATGCGGTATTCTCTATTAGACACTATTAACAATTTCCCATATATTGTTCATATCGGACGATGTTGATACTTGTTTTATGTTGTTGTTGTTGGTTTGTTGTGGAGGAGGCGGTGGACTACTCGGCGCGTAGAGAGATTGCTGCAAAAGCCAGACTTCTATAGATGGACCAGTCCGACTAAGCGCTGATTTTTGGTAGCATCGCAAAGCGTTGTTTAGGTGTTTAGCAGTTTGTGCGGTCAACGCACATACTGATTAATTAATTAGAGGTTTTTCTCAAAAGCTGCAATTTGTTCCGGATCCGAAAGCAGGGAAAGCATTTTACGCATATCCGAGGAAAGTATCTTTTTTGTCACTTCAAGTGATGCGTGTGCCTCTTTCAAAAAAAACTCGAGAACACCAGCCTTAGAATTAGACTCCTCGCGTTTGAAATCGCCAGAGCCCGCATGTGGTCTGGATTTTATGCGTATCAGGTCGAAATAACTTGATTCTCTGAGTGGTGTAAGAGCTAGAAAAGCCTCTGTTCCTCCGGATTCCTCTAAGATCAATATAAAATTAAGATCATGCTGATATAGATCGGTGACCTTGTAGGAGCTACCATATGCATTCTTTCTTGCATCATAAACAAGCCTACAACGGACCGAATTGTAACTACTGAAGTTAGATTCCAAATAATTAACAAACTCAAAATCCGTCATTTCCTCAATGTCGCGAAACCAACGCTTAGTAGTAAACGTCTCTTTTGTGGGCACGCCAGATTTAAAGGGTTGGCTTTTATGGTGAGGGAAAGTTAGATGCGGCTCGGTATACCCATCAGCGTCTTTCGACTCCGTCACCTTGATGAAGTGCGGTCGATACCCGGTAACTCCTTCAAACGCCTCTTCGGCGAATATGGGTATTTTTTCATTCTCTTCATCGCCGAAGATCAATTCCGCAGCGGTGTAACGATCTAAGCCAGTGTTGCGCAAGGTTAATTTCTCAAGATATCCGTTCTCAACTTCGAAATACAGATGCTCGATCGGTACAGCTTCGTAGTATCCGTCACGGGAAGCCCCACTGTCGTAATCCGCCGTCGTTTCGACGTTCGACGAATTCGAAGATGTTTTATTCCATTTTTCGTATTCAAAAACGCCCATGGGATAATCTCTGTAAGCCAAAACTTTAATCGTTTTATCGCGTAAGGTTGTCGAATTTTCGTCAAGGTCATACTCGTCGTTCGCCCTGTTCTTAAAATGATCTTGTCTCTTTACTTTTATACTTACAAATACGTTATTGTTGCCATCCTCTATCGTTCTGTATTTGTATAGCACGTCTTGCGCCCCGGAAACTTCCGAATGATGGATCTTGCAAGACCAGTTTTTATGGTCCATGGGTTTAAAACTCGAGAACTGACCGACACTTTCAATGAAATGTTTAATAGTTTTTGCATCATCGAGACATATAAAACGTAATTCTATTTGTTTAATCTCGTCGTAAACCGGCAGGTTCCATCTAATCGGCGGACAGTAGCCTATCTTCGATAACTCGCAAAAAAATTTTGATGACGTCCATCCATTCACACCAAAACAGACAAAATCCTCGGTCGCGTTTTCGCACTCCGGATATTTTTGACATACCGGGAGCATGCCGCGAAACTTTGTATTTACCTTTCTCAAGTTCAGTGCCTCTTCCGGATTCTGCGCTATAATTTGCACGACTTCGCTCGGCAGTGTGTCGAGTCGATTCGTTTCTTCGTTTGTGTGGAGCCTCTGTTACTTACTCGTGTTTCCCTCCCCTTCGGCTGGCGTAGCGATGGTTTTCTCGTCTAAAGTGTTCAACATAACCGAATTTTGCTTTGTACCTGAGCGGACATTGTCTGGCATATACGACATTATCGACATGATTGCCTACGGTTACGTTTAAGCAAAGGTGGCATGCGTGTATTTATACACCGTACACCGAGCTAATTCTAAAGTGAAAGGCAACGAAAAAGACGGAGTCGGCGCATCTAATCTGATAATGTCGTACCGTGTAGACTATGTAATGAAAATTTTTGTGTGACGGCGCTGTAATTTCTAAAAGTGTCATTTTAATGTCGATATCAATTAAGCGGTGTATCGGCGTTTTATACATGACCGCTTCCGCGGCTCAGTTTCATTGTCTCACCTCATCGTTGCATGCCAAGAATCACTCGCGATGCCGCGATATATAATGTTGCATTTATTCGAGTCCAAAAAGAGTCGACACCTATTAAAAAAACTATTACTGTTACTATATTGAATGCTCCGACCGTCCGATTCGGTCGGCGTACGCGAGGACACTGGAACGTCTCCGGTACAAATATCGTATGGTACGAAGTCTGCGAACCGCTTCCTAAGAATGTCGCACACAATATGCGACACCCAATGACCGGACTTACCTAGCGAGCTTCGTAAGCCCTCTTAGATGTGCCAATCCTATGTCCGTTATTTTTGTGCAGTTAGAGATGTTGAGCGACGTAAGATTCGTAAGCCCTTTTAGATGTGCCAATCCTCCGTCCGTTATTTTTGTGCAGTTAGAGATGTTGAGCGACGTAAGATTCGTAAGCCCTTTTAGATGTGCCAATCCTCCGTCCGTTATTTTGTCGCACCGGGAGAGATCGATCGACGTCAGATTCGTGAGTTTTTCTAGGTACACCAGTCCGACGTCCGTTATTTTATAGCAGTAGGCGAGGTTGAGCGACGTCAAAGTCCCGATCGCACTCAGATGCGCCAGTCCGCCGTCCGTTATTTTTTCGCACTTGAAGAGATTGATCGACGTCAGATTCGTGAGCATCTGCAGATGCATCAGTCCGTCGTTCGTTATTTTGTTGCACCAGGAGAGATCGATCGACCTCAGATTCTCAAGCTTACTCAAATATCCCAGCCCAGTATTACAGATAAGATGACAAAGTGAGAGGTCGAGCGACGTCAAAGTCTTGATCGCACTCAGATGATTCAGTCCGTCGTCGTTGACCATTATACACGTACGAAGGTTGATCGACTTCAAACTCTCAAGCTTTTTCAGATGCTCCAATGCAGAATTATTCATCTGGCTCAATCCCGCGAGGTTGAGCGACGTCAAATTAGTAAGCGTGCTGAGATGCTCCACTCCGCGGTCTGTTATTTTGTTGCACCAGGAGAGATCGATCGACGTCAAATTCGTGAGTTTTTCTAGGTGCACCAGTCCGCCATCCCTTATTTTTTCGCAATTGAAGAGTTTGATCGACGTCAAATTAGTAAGCGTGCTGAGATGCTCCACTCCGCGGTCTGTTATTTTGATGCACCAGGAGAGATCGATCGACGTCAAATTCGTGAGTTTTCTAGGTGCACCAGTCCGCCATCCGTTATTTTTTCGCAAATGAAGAGTTTGATCGACGTCAAATTAGTAAGCGTCTTGAGATGCTCCACTCCGCGGTCCGTTATTTTGTTGCACCAGGAGAGATCGATCGACGTCAAATTCGTGAGTTTTTCTAGGTGCACCAGTCCGCCATCCGTTATTTTTTCGCACTTGAAGAGTTTGATCGACGTCAAATTAGTAAGCGTGCTGAGATGCTCCACTCCGCGGTCTGTTATTTTGTTGCACCAGGAGAGATCGATCGACGTCAAATTCGTGAGTTTTTCTAGGTGCACCAGTCCGCCATCCGTTATTTTTTCGCACTCGAAGAGTTTGATCGACGTCAAATTCGTAAGCCCTTTTAGATGTGCCAATCCTCCGTCCGTTATTTTGTCGCACAAGGAGAGATCGATCGACGTTAGCTTCGTAAACCATAAACTATTTTTTAGCATCGAAAATATATCTTCATCCGTTAAAAAACTGCATCCACAAAGATTGAGCTTCTGGACCAACCTATTCGGACACTTGTTTAAATAATTTGTAAGAACGCATTTTTTTTTTTTTTTTTACGAAGTTTATGATTACTGGGCAGATTACACAAACACTCGCCTATCGCGCATTGAATGTATATTTCGGGAAATCCGTTATTTTTTGTCGTCTTCGTAAGCTGGAACAACGAGGCGCATTCATCATCGGCATCTGTTAGGTGTTGCAATATGAGAGCTTGCACTTCTGTGGATAACCACGAGAGCCGATTCGCGCCGGGGGCGTACAAGATGCTCATGGGGTTTTCTTTTGAATTGTTCGGTACGTAAGCAGTTTATGTTCAAACACGACCAGTTGTATATATACTTGTCGGTGTGCTGATTTACAAACGTGCGCAGAGTGCCGGTGTAATCATGGGTGTGGGTGTTGGCACAGTACGCTGAAGATCACACCCGCGCACGCAGGATGCGTCGCTGCGCGATTTATGTTGTCTTTTTATCGGGACGCCGATATCAGAATGGAGATGGACCGTCTAATTAAAGAACTTGTTACGGAGCCGCCATCTGATGATGATTAGGAACAGTCCATTCATTAAGGTCCATATTGGACCACAACCCAAGCCGTGAATTGCGAACCGGGCGCAACGAAAACACGTTGGGTCTCCCATCTTTTTCGGGATGACCGGCGTGCTCATCCCATGGCTCCTCTCAAACGTGGGTCCGTGCTCGTTCGTCCTCGCGCGCGAGTGAGGGCTCGCGACTTCCGGAACGCGCCCGTCACGGATGTCAGATACGACGCGAGACGAGTGGCGTCGAGTTCCACGTGCATGCGAGGCTGGTGCCGTGTCTCGTACCAATCTTTGACCGGATATTCTACGATTTTGCCCGGTGAGAGCATGTGATACCGTAATCCGCGGGAGTATGCGATGGCCGCGAAACAATATCGAACTTCGTCACAGGTTTTCACCGACTTCGGCGCGTACGCGATTTCGATGACATGCGTGCCGGGACGACACCAGACGATGTTCGGGGCTTAAATACGCCATCGATTATTCATGCGATAAAAAAATGTTTCCATTAGACGATCCATTCTTCGAAAATTATCGAGGTTTCTCTTAAGGATTTTCCATTAGACGATCCATTCTTCGAAGATGATCGAGGTCTGGTGTGTGCGACACTTCGAATTTTACACGCGCGTGAATGTTCGAACCCTTGTATTCAAACGTACAGTTGTCCTTGTCTTCATCTAACGCGTACCAGTGAGCGTATATAGAAGGTTCTTCATTTACATGTCCAACTTTCGTCGCGGTCACCGTTTTCTCACCGCCATCACTTAACTCTGCCTTCACCTCGAAAATGCATTCATGATCTTTACGAAATTGTACGCATCGTTGGTCGTCCAACGAAAGATGTCGCAATTGTTGCAACACGGGCCCGAACGTACTCCTTTCATTTTTCGGTACGCGGTAACCTGTTATCTCCACGGTATATTCCAACTTCGGCAGATCAATCGTCTGTACGGGCAAATTTACGTGCACGTGTTGAGGTTCGTTGCCGACAACTATGCATTGAAACAAACCCTTTTCGTGTTGCACTCCACACGGGAAAGTCGCATACGGGTTAACCGTAGAGTTTGGCGAGTATTTTGGTACTGTCAAAATCTGCCACAAAGTGGGTCGCATTTCTTTTGTTTGTATTTTCACTATGGTGTATAACCAGGTGTCGAAAAAAAGCAAATCGTTGTAACGTATTTTTATATGATTTCCATCGAATTCTCGCTTGTTCATCTGAGTGAGGAAACACGTAGTGGTTGGGATATCAGTAGAATCCGATAAATAACTAAATTTCACCGCTCCTGATATCTCCGGTTCGGTCGCGACTTTATGCATACGTACGGACCCGTCGATATCTTTAAGTAGCGTCGTCTGTTGCGCGTATTGAAAGCTTGCGACAATCGGATCTCCTGGCGTTTGTATTTTCAAGTTGTAACGGTATTTATTCAGTACGTCAAATCTCGTGATGGGTGAAAGCTCTACCTCCATCTGGGTATGTTCCACTAACCTGATAACAAGCCTGTCCGTGTATTCGATAAAATATTTGTCAAACGTTCCGTCATCCTCGTCGTTTACATACAAAAAACTTTGAAACCTCATATTGTTGCGTATGTTCACTTTTACTCTATACCCTTTGACGCGCGAGTCGCTCGAAATTACGGTTAACGTGGGACCGCTGAAATTTCTCAGTTCGACGCACTTTTCGTGGACAAACGCTAGCGCGTTTGTGCTTATGGTCATCCGGTACCAATCGACATCGAACGCCCTTTGCATAACGCGACGATCGACCTCCTCGTTTGCCTTGTCGATGTCACGCTCGAATTTTTCTGACATCTCTTCTATTCCGGCCCTTTTTTTTTTAATTCTTAGGGCTGGACTGTGCTCATTCCAATATTTAATAATAGAGTCTTTGGTTGCTTGCAAAGATTCCGTGGAAGTCAAGTTTGGTAGCAACTTTTTAAAGAATACCGGATCGAGCGCCTTCCGCAGGCTGGACACACCCTGCTTGTGGACGATGTCCTGCAACTCACCTATGGCTGGTTGTTGCGAAACCAGTCGCAACTTATCCAGGAGCGCCGCGTGATAATCAAAGACGTCTTGTGGATCGACCTCCCAATCTATCCACAACTTTCCCAGAGCGATCTCTATCCGTTTTTTTGGATCTTTTTCTATCTCCCTATAGAAAATCACCGGATATTGAACTTCTTCAAACACCTTTTTCCCTCCGATTTTAGATATATACTTTCGGTATTTGGGCGGGCATTCCATAAACGCATCCATGTAGTACAGATATATCTCCCAACAATTACCCATCGACTGTTTTTTTATTTGACGATATTCTACGGAAACTTTGTCAGTTTTACTTAGAATATCCGTTTGTGAATTTGGCGTTGTAAGTAATATGCGTTCGTCGTAAAAGTCGTGTCTTTGATCGACGTACATGCATATGTTGATATGCGCCTGGATAGAGAAGAAGTGCCTCAAAATACCGACCAATCGGCCAAGTAAAATTTTTTCGTTGTCGGGGTTTGTATTTGATACATTCTCAAAATCTTCGCTACCGTGATTCAGTACGCTTAACTCGTTCTTGATGAAATTGTAATGCGCCACAAAAATATGTGCACTCTTTCCGTTATGCACGAAGCAACCCAACAAGAGATTCTCGGGTGACTTTCTTTTGAGCGTATCTATATACTCTTTTATCAAACTCTCCTCAAAGCCGCAAGCGTCCCAGTAAACGTCACTAAACAAGGTCCCTTCCGAAATCCCCTTTTCTTTTTTGTAATTGGTTTCCATGCGGCTAAAGTGAGCATGAGAGATCACCGCGGTGTTCTCGTTTAAGGAACTATACTTCTGCGTCAAAATGTACGTGTAGAAGTCGATCGCCCATATACTCAACAGTTTTGTTGATGACGGGACGGGGTTGAGCAAACCTATCGCGTCATTTGAACGAATGTTATCATAAATCAGACCAGTGCTATTAGACGATTTCAATAAAAACCGGTAACTCTCGTTCATAAGGTTGCACTCTTCGTCAGAATCGCGTACACTTATGCTTGAATCATATAAAGCGGAGAGGAATACATATTTATTTGCACCGCGACAAATCTTTTGCAAGGCGTCTATATAACCCCTATCGGTGTTTCGCGCATACAGAACGGGCATAAAAACATTCGCGAGCTCCATGCCGGACTCGCTTCCCGGCACGGGGATTTTGTGCATCGCGAGGTTTGTAAGTCTGTTGTCGTATTGCGAATTGACGGCTATCATAACGAATGCGACTCGTTTCAAGGTCGGAACGAATGTGCGATTACGCGCTTATACACGCGTGTATATATAACGATTGTCGTTCAATCTAGCAAAAGCCCTCATTTTGTAAACACGGATGTCTACTTTTTCAAAAGCGACACCCAAGGTCATGAGATTGACGTGTTGAAAGGAGCTCGTGAGCTTTTTCAAAGACACATTGTTCGTCTTGTCGGGATCGAATTTTGGCCTAAGGGCCTGAAAAGTGCAGGGGCGTCGCCTGAATCCCTCATGGATATGCTCCACTCTCTCGAACTGTTATGCTTCGATCGTGGTAATCAACGTGACGAGCTTGTTCATCACCTTGAGGATTTTACGTCGTACATGAAGGTTGCACTGGATATCCCAATCGGCCGTCGTTGGGGTTGGTTCACGGACTTTGTGTGCCTGAACACTGCAAAGATATATTCGCATCTTCGAACGTCATGAATAAACAACAGACACAACTGTGAAACAGTTTGCTATTGTACCGTAGATTGGTGGTGCTCCCATTCAGCCCCCAATCAAGATCCGGGGGCTGAGAGAAACCCGTGAATAGTGACCGTCGGATTGAGCAATGTTCCGCCGTGGAATGTTGAAGTATAAATCGATCGATCGAATAAACGGTTTCGAGAAAACACATACGCTTCACAACTGGTCACAACAGGCGCGAATGAATTTCTGATGGGTTTTGTGAATAATGACTACGCATCCGAATCACTCGATGAGACGGTTCTTCCGATCTCGTAGGACCATGTGTTCAACGATCCGATCGACCCCTTCCGTCTTGTCCCATATAGAGTCGATCTCGACTTCTTTCTTCATTCTTTCGGTTTCCGTATCGATACAGTCCGCGGAGTACATCACACATAACGAAGGCTTGTTCGTAGAATTCTTCAGCCGCCGCAGAAGCGTCACCCCATCCATGACGGGCATCGATTTATCCGTCAACATACTATCGAATTTTGTACCTTCGCATTTCGTCAAAGCGTCGGATCCGTCGACCGCCTCCGTGACCTCGTACATGCGAGTTTTGAGCAGCTTTGCTTTCAATATCATTCTTTGTATCCTGTCATCCTCCACGAGTAACAACTTTAACGAAGGCGCGTTTCGCTCCCCGCGCGCGCTCTGCGCGTTTTCGTGGATCGGCTCCGATGACGCCGCGCATTCGAACACGACCTGTTCTGCTGTTTCGTAATCGGGTTTTTTGTATGGTAACACCATTCGGACTCTGATTCCTTTTGAACCGTCAGGAAAATCCGGATTGTCCACGACCTGTAGGGTGCCTTTGACCTTGTGCATATATCGACTGACCGTCGACAGTCCCAAACCCATCCCGCCCGAATGCTGCTGCAATTGTATCCAATCCTTCACGATGGACAAACGTTGCGCGCGCGGTATGCCCTTTCCGGTGTCATCTATCTCTATCAGTAGATGTTCTTGCCTTCTCGATATTTGTAATCTGACATATCCGACTGTCGTGAATTTGACAGAGTTCGCCAAACAATTTTCGATGCATCTCATCGTCCAGTCCTCGTCCAAGTACACGCACTCTCCCGCGTGCAGGTGGTTGCGGTATTCGAATTCCACGTTCGGTATCGCGTCGATCATCGGTTTGTACAGATCGTACACGTTATCGAAATAACGACGAAGACAAACGACCTTGTAGTTAGGTAAGATTTCGATCGCGTTTATCGTAAGAATCCTGTTGGTCAATATGGTGGACATCGTTTTGACGATTCCGGTTTCGTCACGTATCAAGGCTTGAATACAAGCGATCGGTGTTTTCAGATCGTGCATCAGTCTCCGATAAGCCTGCATCTGCGCGTTTAACTGTTTCTTGTGCACCTTGTATATCTCAAAAGCCCACACCGGTGTGAACACCAAAACAAGATACAGCGACGAGCATATGTTCAGTACGATCAGCAGACGACGCGAACGAGTTAAGTTCTCGATCGTGCTCTTTTGATGCTCCTCCGTCTGCGTGCGGATAAGGTCCTGATCGATCCTGAAGGTGAAGCGTACGTTGTTTACGTGGTGAATTTCTTCGACCGTAAGTGAAAAGAATTCGTTTTTTCTGTATTTCTGGACAGCTAAGGCATCGGTAGTGTTGGGATGCTGCAGAAAATACGTGTGGTATTTAGTCATCGCACTGTACGTCATTATATGCAGCTGTGTGTTCTCGATACAGTAACTTAGATCCCTAAGAAAAGCATCCTTCTGCCAATGCGCGTGCCGCGCGCGGCCGAGCGGCGAGGACGCGAGCTTAGATAAGCCAAGCGAGTTCAGCGCGTCGTAATAACTAAGGGCGTGCAGTAAGTAGCCATCGTTGAGATCCACCAAGAGAAACTCGCAGTACGCATTCGCGCGCCTGGCCGTCTCACCGATGGCCTCGTGTTCGGCCTGTATTTGGTGTTGATATCGGGTGTGTATATCACTGATGTAAACGGACGTCAGCACGAAGGATGTCACGTACAAGAGCAGACACGCCAAAGACCGTTTAAAAAAGTACACCTTCATCGCATCAAGTGCAAACATCCCGGACATATTGATAGTTTTATCAATTTCACTACGGCCTGTTTCACTTCGTATACACGCAAAGGAAGATAGTAAAAAAACGAGAGACGTATGTATAATTCGCTTCGCGGTTCATCGAACGGAATCGAACGGACTTGCGCTTTTCCCAGCTGCCCCGTCCAAATGGTCGTTATGCGCTTTGTAGACGACGGCGCCCCACTTAACAACGACACTGCCGAAAAGCAGCTTGACACAGCCATAATCGGGCTTCTGAAAGTGACGGACCTTTATTGTGGAGAACATGGAGCATTTGAAAATACGAACACGAGGCGATCCGAGGCATCAAGATTGCACGATCAGAGAGAGAGAGAGAGAGAGAGAGAGAGGATCCCGTACGATTCAAAAGACCCAATATTTCGTACGGTGGCCCGAACTAGACAAGCTCGCGCGAGGCGGTATGTATATATAAATACACGAGCTCTCTCGTCGGCGTATCGTCGGCGTGTGAAGCGTTTTTTCCCCTCCCCCACGAGAGCGCCGATACTCGCGTATCAATTCTTTCGGACCGATCTTGAGCGCGCCGTCCAGCACGGTGCGGGACTGGCCGAGTTTAAACGTTCACGTTTCGAAGAAGCGCAAGTCCAGGAACCTCTTTTTCCCGTTTGAAAAGCATGTCGATCGTCCTACCACTGGTCGCACCTCGTCCAGCGACGGACCAATCGAACATGCGGCTCGATTCCTTTAGCATGCCCTACATGTCGAGCGACGATGATCCGCTCGGAGAAGGCTTCGCGGAGGATCTGAGAAAGCGAGCGATCACTCGACATTGCGTCGTCACGCTCGCCTTGCGAAACATGTTGTGCAGGAGAATAAGAACCGAACTTACATCGGAGGCATCATGCGAAAGCTTTCCACGCCTCGCGGATTTGGGTGTCTCCATCACGCCACGACACTTGAAGACCCTTATCGTCGACCTTTTCGATTTCGCCGATCCGTTGTACGACCATCTCCAGATATACTCCTACATCTTGACACGGTTGTATTCGAGCAGTAGCGAGAACACCGTGGTGCTTTCATGGCGTTTGTTTCTGTGGATGAACGCGAGCTACATGAGCGAGAAGGAGGAGAATATACATATATTCCATAAGTTCCTCGAGGGATTCGAACAGTATGCTGAAGAATACGAAAAGCAACGTAGACAGTTGCTACATATGTTCCCAAACCTGACCAATTCATCGAAGCTCGACAACTTGTTGATACCTTGCTCCACGCCCAACCACATTTTTTTGGCACATTACAACATCACCGCCCAACGATTGCATGTTATCAATCACGGGTCGAAAAAATACATAGTACCCGAAGAGTGGGATGACAAAAAAAAACTCGTGGAGATGGTGAGTCGAATTGTGAACGTTCTAAGATTTTCATTCAAAATCGCCGGAGTTGTGGACGTATACGCTTACGATACCGAAGAAGCCATTCGGATGTATACGACGCAGGGCCCGGAACCGATGGAACTCGGATCCGATAGTGTGGCATCCAATGATATTGAAGAGGAGCGATCAAATCCCGAAAGCTCGGAAACAAGCTCGTCGCGGGGTGCACGAGAACCGAGAGCCATTCGACTATTCTATCGCGTGATACAGGCGCAAGGTGCTGTTCCTAATTGTTGGGAGATATGCATGTATTACATGGAAGCGTTTTTGGAGCGTCCGTACAAATTTGCGCGTGACGTAGTGGAGTCGGGAAACGCGGTCGAGTTTTACGAGGTCCAACGTCCTATGATACTTTATTGCGATCTCCCCACAAATCCCACAAGCGGATTTTGGCGAGACCCGTTTGCAAGAGTGCACGCGAGGGTTCGACAACTCCTTGGCGCATTCGAGATCGACGAGCGCATCCACCCGAGGATTACGCCCACGCCGCTATTGGGAAAGAAGCGGTGCGCAGAGTTGCTTGAGAGGCACACCGAGTTGGCACAGTATCGTGGCACCATGTGTCGAAACGTATTACGTTTCGTTCACCAAGAAGAGGAAGACAAAGACAAAGAAGAAGAGTCGAGTATCGGAAAGTTCCGCGGAGCCGCTTTGTCCGTACGCACCACGCTTTCGCACATTCGTGGATATTACGTAAGCGCAATAACGGCGTCGCCTACCGACATGGACACCTTTGTCTTTTTGAACGGCGCGCGAGGCAGCAGCTTCGACCACTATTTTGTGGAATACGAAAACGGCATCGTGTTACACCTTGTGGATGCTCCTTTCATGTCTATCGAACTGCGACCAATCGTGCAACCAGGATTCTCGCGGGTAGGCGCCTCGCACAGCTACACGATTCATATCACGAAGTCGGACGATCGCCCCAGCTTTTCCGCGTCGGTCACGCTTAAAGCGGGGCCCTCTTCGTTCGAACTAGAGCCGGAACAAGCTGAAGGGACAGGCGCGGACGTGCTCAAGATCGAACACGAACAAACAGTGTTTCATCTGAAACCCGCCGATAACAGAATGTCGACCGACAATCACATCCGCTTCGCTAGTACAGGCACGGGCGAAGCGGGCCGTTTGCTGTGCCTCTTCGTAGAAATAAAGTACGCTTTTACGTTGTGGGATCTCTTGGCGGCACCGAACATATCGCCAGGGTCCGCGTACAATCCGTACGTGTCGTATCCGTTTCACGGGTCCTTTAAAAACACCGTGTTGCAACTCATCATTCTAGAGAACAAGTCGCAAACGGCGCACATAAATCTGCCGACATGTACCAAACATCACGAGATACAAAATCGTGCGTTGGCCGGAAATCTGTACACGGTGAAAATATACGGCTTACGAGTTTATGAAGAGCTCGCGTGCTGAAATCTGTATAGGCAGCCCTGACCGGGAGTCCCGGTGCAGGCCCCTATGACAGATTCCTAGGTAGCCAACACTGGACCGTGACTGATCCGTAAGCCTGTGCTGTGACACACCGAGTGTCACAGGTAGCTAGACTCGAGACCGTTCCGACTCCGTGACCGTTCCGGGTATATCTAGCTTAGGGTTTATTTCTTATGAGAGTTTATCTATATTGGTTCACTGACTGTCTGATATCTTGAACCGGGATATTCCAGTAGGTCGTGGACCCATTCCACGCTATATTCCACAGCTAGTTTGGCCATGATTGGCTAAAGCAGCCGCTTGGAGAGGTGGTGCGCGACGGCGCGTTTGGGAATCACGGGAATTTTGAGATGAGCTGTTTGCGGTGAGCGTCTTTGAGCCGCAGCTATGGGGGTTCGACCTGGACCGGGCCTAGTCGACGCAATGTTCATTTACGGTATTACGCTTGCCCTGATCCCGCTTGCTGCCGATTTTTGGGCTGGTGGCTCGAGCACCTTCGACCTCGACGACGTCTTCCAGTGCCCCTCGCTTGCATGGCTCTACCGCTCCTTCCGTGACTGTGACGTCGCATCTTCCCAACATTACCCGAACGCGCCCCGGCGTACCACCTCCCATCAGGCTTTCAGAATTATGGGTGTATCCACTAGAGCAAAACGGTCCCTCACGAGGGACTCCGACATCGACGCCTCGCTGAGGCTCACTGACGCGGTTCGCAACACACCGACGGCCAAATCACCGGCTATTACGAACCCCGACCCTACTTCCAACACCGACGCCGACGTTGCGACGAGGAAGTATCTACGGGAGCAGTCCAAGCTTGTGGACGAGGTCTACAAGGGGCGGCTCCATCGGACATGGGCCAAGGGTATCCGCGAGGATATCCTTGGCGACAAGAAGCATTATTTCAGCGGCACTTCTGACGCGGGTCTCCTCTCCGATGTGGTGGTTCAGCTACGTACGGAGTTTGAGTCCGCTGGGCTGGACCTCGTCTCGTTCGACCTTGACGACCCCCAGGCTCTGGTGGTGGGAAAGGTGAACGCCTTGCTGTACGACGTGCTTGGGCTTATCATCGAGAAGCACAGCAACGCCCACGTCTGGCTTACGGGTACGGACGCGTCTGCCGACCGAGATGGACGGCGTGCGCTGGTGGACATCGTGAAGCGCAGCGTACCAGTGGCGTTGCGGGAGTCCTTCCAGCAGGAGCATGCCGCGCTTACTTATCCCGCAAACGTTGACCCGCAGCCGATTTTGGCTCGGGAACAACGTTTGGTGCGGGATAACAAGGCCGCCGACTGGACCCCGACCGAGGCCACCAGGAAGCTCAGCCTCTACAGCCGGCTTGACCCGGTATTCTACGCCGCGGTCAAGGTGCGTTACCCCATGGTGGCAGATCTCGCGGCGGTTTCACTCGGTGCTCTGCGCTCTCTGGTTGTAGAGATTTATCAGGCATGGGCGCAGACGGACGTGGGGAAGGCCGTTCTGGCCAAGCCCGCAGGTGGTGGCGCGTCGGCTCTGCTCACCAGCAGCGAGCACCAGGTACTTCTGGACAAGATCAAGGAGTTGACCGAGCTGGTACAGCGGCAGTGCGGGGCGGCTCCGCCGGTGGTGCAGCAGCAGCGGGATCCGCCGCAGCGGCAGCACGGGCAGCGCCGGCAGCAGCAGCGCGGGCAGTCACCGCGGGGCTTCCGCATGGGGGTCCAATCCCCACCGGCGGTGGGCTACGATCGTGACGAGCAGCGGGCTAAGCCGCTGTGTACCCGCTGCAAGAAGACTGGTAAGGACCTTTATCATTTCTACCGCGACTGCCCGCTTGGCGGTCGCCAACATTCCCCCACCTCGGCCGCGGCTTTCTGTATCCCCATCGACGACGAGGATGCGGAGGGCGTGCATGCCCTCGCCATGTGTGCTGTCTTTCAGGAGGCGGCGGATGATGGAGCTGAGGCCTTTGCCCGCGCGGCGACGGTGTACGGTCCGCCAGCGGTGCTGTGCGGGGGCGTTGTGGGAGGCATCGACGTGTCGGCCTACGGCTTCTCCGTTGACGCGGTGACACCGGTGGCGGAGACGTCCGGTGACGACATCCTGCAGCGGCTGGACGACCTCGCGGCGGAGGTCAACGCGGCGGTAGAGCCTAAGGTACATTACACTCACGCCTCTTTCCCGCCGCCTGCGGGCATTGCGACGCAGGCTTCGGCTCTGGTGTGTGACGCTGCGAGCGCAGGTATCACACCGGAGGAGCAGGTTCCGGCAGGTGGTGCGGCGGCATCGGCATCCGCCGTGCCGGCCCCTGCTATGCCTGTCTTGGAGAATGAGCAAGAGCTCCTGGAGCTCTACGGCTACGGCCCGCCCGTGTCCCTTCAATCGACGCGGGTGACCACCACGGAGAAGTCCGGCGGTGAATTCGCGGGGGTTGTGGACACTGCCAACCACTCCGCGGTTGCGCCGGTTGACTTGACCGGCTACGACACCGACGACTACGAGGATTTTGCAGACGGCAGCTTCGCCGTCAAGCCGCGGGCTCCGGCCATCTCGGCTAATCATGCGTCAGAGCCCGCAGCCCACGTGACTGAGTCTGGTGGTGCTTCCCGCACCTACGGTTGTGGCAAGCCGCCATGGGGCTTCCCCGCACACGCGGGCCCGTGGGGTTTTCCTTACTTTGTCTCCCTCATTCTTTTCATCTCGATCATGGGTGTGGGGGCAGCCGCCTACACGGCGGCCAATGACATCGACTCTGTACAGGTATCGGGTCGGGCTGCACCGCAGCCTGTGCTGTGCAGGGGAGACTTATGCATCTACCCCGGTATATCCGAGCTGGACCCCGTCACTCTGGATGCAGTACTGCACTCCCTGGGTGCTGCGACGGTGGTTCACCGGCCGCCTGACCCACTGGAGAGCAGTGCTGCAAGCTACTACCGTGGACATTGTGGTGACGGTGCTCCTCTGGACTTTGACCCCGAGTAGCTTTACTTCTGGCTCTGGCAGTGCACCACTTTCTGGTGGTGTACTGAGATGTGCTTTGACCTCAACGTGGTCTTCGATTTGGTTTATGCTTTAGTTTGACATCTACAATCTTCAATCTGGTTTGCTGCCACAGTGCTTTTCAGTAGTTTAGCAGGACCTGAGTACCTGTATATTTCTGCACTTGTGCCGGCTAGAGGGTTTCAATTTGTGTATCAGAATGGCACAGTTGGATTAGCAGTTAGGTTTGTCACCCTAGCTCCTACCCTAACTTATCTTGACTTATCTGACTTACCTGTCAGTCACCACCCACAGTGCTGGGGTGGTGTGCTGAAATCTGTATAGGCAGCCCTGACCGGGAGTCCCGGTGCAGGCCCCTATGACAGATTCCTAGGTAGCCAACACTGGACCGTGACTGATCCGTAAGCCTGTGCTGTGACACACCGAGTGTCACAGGTAGCTAGACTCGAGACCGTTCCGACTCCGTGACCGTTCCGGGTATATCTAGCTTAGGGTTTATTTCTTATGAGAGATTATCTATATTGGTTCACTGACTGTCTGATATCTTGAACCGGGATATTCCAGTATCGCGTCCGTTGTGATAAAAGAACCCAAGCGATTGTACATCGAGTCAACGATCGCGACGAAGAACGGACGAATGTTTGACAACCAATGCGACTCAAAGAATCGAGCGTTCGTCTTCTGGACCGAGGTCGGCCAGTCGGACGTGCAAAAGCATTTCAGTTTCGAAGATCACACACAAAACCTTATATCGAGGGGTACGGTCTGGAACTACTCCACGAAACCGGAGACGGTCGAGAACGAGTTTGCCGTGGATTGGTCGTGCTCTGAAGGAAATACGCGCAGACGCCTTTACATGGCTGGTAATACCAGAATCAGAAAAAGGACCAAATTCGGAAACGATCTGGTTCTTGTCAACATGAAGCACACACCGGAAGTGATTCGGATCCCCGAATGGGTTGACAAGTGCGTGGAAACGTTGCAGTCGATATCCCAAAAGCTCGTCGACGTCACCGAACCTTCGGATCGGAACGGCACCGCGGCGCTTTCGTTCGTGATCGACGACAAAAGATGGGAAACGAACCCATTTTGGATGCCGAACCCGTGCGACAAACACCGAACCACGACCCCGTTCCATATATACACCTGTGTCGATAACAGGGCCGTCGTGATAGCCATCCCCTTTTTCTCGGTCGACAAAGCGTGTGCACTAGATAATTTTGAACAGTCGAAGTCCAACCGGTTCGTGGTTCAGACTTTGAACACGTACCTCGAAAAGCGTAAGATCGATTCTGGCTGGTTCGAAAAATACGACACCGTCACGATATGCGGACATTCCATAGGCGCGGCGTTCGCCCAACACTTTTGCTTGCGCTTCAAGACGGACCCCCTCGCGACGAACAAGCTTCGCGTGTACGGATCCGGTGCATACGCTTTTCTCGAGAATTTCAAAGGGGTCGTCCCTTCGGATGACGCCTTCTTCGTGTACACGGCCGACGAAGAGCGCGGAATCTGCGACCCGGTTTTGAAACCCCGTCCGGACGAACATGGAAAGGTCTTTCCGTTACCCGATTCGTACGTCCTATTGCAGAACGGAAGTCTGCGCCCCGTGACCCCGCTTATGCTGCTCAGGTTGCGCTCGTACACTCTTGAGAATGACTTGCACGCATGGACGCAGTATCTGCGGGCTTTCGAAAATCACAAAAAATTGCGCGCGGAGTAAGGGACCGCCGCCTTCCTCGAGTAGTGCCAACACGAGGCGATCCGAGGCATCAAGAGGCAAACCTGCACGAAGCCTCCGACTTCCCCGGTCGGCCGCGCGCCCTTTCGAGGGTGGACCCTCCGGTTCGTCTCCGGACCGATCGACCTTTGAAATATCGTGACGATATATGCCATTTTGGGGGGGATCCATAACCATTTCGCACTCTCGCCGTCGCGACGGTGTTGCACAGTTTCAACGAAAAATCACTCTCCGAAATTTACACCGAAATTCGCGAATTTCGGAGCTTTTCGCGACGGTTTCGGAGGTAATCCGCGAACGTTCGGAACACCGCTACGTTTTTTGGACGACGACTCCACGTGGTTTAGATCCATGCGGTCTAGATCCACGCTAAAATCGACTGGACTAGGAGCTTCCGATAAAATCGTCCACGCAACATGTTTTCTCGTGCCGAGTGTGGGGTTGTCCTTGATGATCTGTAACAACGTACTGCGACGCGTACTCAGTTGTTTAGAATCGTATAGTGTATTAGCTTCGTGCGCTGTGTGAGCCGCACTAACACCACAATCCACTCGCCATATGATTTTTTGGGGGCTTGTACCGTCAAATTTGCATACGGTTCCGTTAACTCCGATGTGTCTGTAGTCGTATCCGCTGCAATGCTTTTTGATCTGCTCTCGACAACGATTCGAATCAATGTTCTTTATCTCAACGAATTCTTGTTTCACGGCGTTATTCTGATCGGCTTTGGTATGGCATAGATGATGAATTATCACCCGAGAATCATCCTTTTTTTGGAGGCCCAGAAGCAACGAGGCGTTCCCTTTACAGTTTGACTGTTTATACTCGCCCGTAGTAGGGTCAGCGTTATATACAGCACATGTTTGAGCACAGTGACCAACCACTACTTCTTCTGCTGCAAACTGACGAGTCGTGGGACATCCATCCGTAAATAACGACCCTAAAGTCCTGTCGTTTAAAAGACTGTTTGGCTGCATCAGTTTTTTCCACGTAACGATGCGTGGATGCGTGTTGAAAGATGCATTGATCTCGAATGCGGCTTCACTTCTATCCCGAATTAGGTGCCGGACGTTTATGGCTGCTGAAGCGTTCTCAGCTATGCCTCCGTGAACGAACCACACTTTGCCTTCGTCCCATTTATGAATAAGCGTGGTGACGCAAAAATTAAAAAGCAGTGTACCGTACGTCGCACCTTCAGCAAGGGCAAACTCCAATTGTTCGACAGTTCCGAAGTTAGGTTTGTCCCAACTAGAAGGCATAACATTGACTGTGTTGTACGAATCTAATCGCAGTAAATAGTTTAGAAATCGATTCTTGTGTAAATGTACAATCTTATTCTCCCGCGTAGCATTCGTTTTGGACACGAACTCCATTTGCGCGTAAAGATCCGCGTAGAGCGACGGCTTGCGTCGGTCAGTAAATAAACTGGGAGCGATTTCGTATACACGTGTACATAAATTATTGTAACGTGCAAAATTCATATATATGTCGTCGTTTAGCCGTCGACCTCTCGGCGTGAGCCTTGCGGCAACCAGTTCATCATGATGCACGAACGGAGAGTAACGTATGTAATGCTGGATAAGCTCTCTTAAATAATTCGTAACGTGGTCGGGTTTTGTAAGTGCATCGAAGTGTTTCAAAAAATCATCCAAACAAAAAGGAAATAAGTTGCTGATCTCGTGATTTCCGAGGCAGTATACGAGCCCGTCTGGACTTCCCGAAGTTCGACTTTTCCACTGAAGATATCCGATCGTGTAAAGAATCATTTTTTCCGCGGCACCGGGGCACTGGTCACTTGCTTTGTAGTCAAATTTTGGCAATGACCCGTCTCTTAAGTAAGCGCGTGCTCCATCTACAACATCTCCGATAATCACCACTTGAACCTCCGGCCCTGCAATCCAATCGTAGTCTCTTTTGGTTTGGTCCCAACGAATCACGTTCGTCATCATCAAACAATCCATGAGCACTTTATAGTCGCCATGGATGTCGCTCATCGCATACACGCACGCTTTCTTTTGTGGGACAGGCACGACTGTCACCGGCATAACTACCTTACGAGAATGTCGATCTTTTGTACGCGGATGTATTTATACTCACACACGTCTATATATCTATATACACAGTGCACCGATAGCTCTCGCGTATTATAGTATTTTTGGCATACGACACATACCTTACAACACGCTTGCTTCGATTTGCATTTTTCCACGCGATATTCCTAGCGACAAGCGGATCGGTGCGAACGTCCCGAAGCGATCCAAAGGGGAGGTCCACCACTACTTCAAACGATGTCCGTGCTGTCACCGATTTTGCGCGGTGTAGCTTCGAGCGGGGGTCGGAGTTTGAAGTAGACATGGGGGGGGTGCCCATTGAGATGCAGTCTTTTGGATGTGATATTTTGACCATTTCCGTCAACGATGAAGGTACCGAGTGCGTGCTGCTGCGTTGTTGCACTCTTGTGGAGACCGACATCTAAGGAGACCTTCAGATGGCGTTGAAGAGGTGCCACTTCTCTTCGGTGTAGTTTCTCATAAGGGTTCTCTCGTACCCGGCGGTGGCCGTCGCTGGTAATTGGTCGCATCCCTTCAGATTCACCGTTCGGATGTAACGAAGGTTGCTCAGGTGTTGGAATATTTCACCGGTCAGGCCGGTGCAGTGAGCGAGAGAGAGATGTTTCAGGCGAAGCGACACGACCAGTCGCGTTACACACTCGTGAGTCAGCTTCGGGTTTTTTGAAATATCCAGTGCCACCATCTGCGGTGCGTGCTTGACAAATTCGAGCGACGCGTCTGCGAGATCGCATTCCGAGAGATTGAGAACTTTCAAGCTTGGAAAGGTTGTTGGGAGATTCGAGAATTCTAACAAAGGATTGTGCTCGAGGTGCAACGTCTCGAGCGTCGGTATTCCGATAATAGGCGCCAACAGCTCGTCGGTAAGCGAGCAGTCGCCCAGCCCGATCTTGCGCAGGCCTTTGGTGATCGAGATTTCCGTCGCGTCCTCCATGAACAGGGGACCTTTCGCGGTCAGATCGAGCGTTTCGAACGGTTCCAAGTGCAGCGTTCGACCTCGCACCATGCGCAGCATGCCTGAGGAGAGCAGACTGTACGCTCGGAGGTCGTCGGCGAGGGTTCGAAAGTGTTCGACGCACAACGGCCGTGCTTCGATCAGGGCGCACAGAGCTTGTTCCACGATTCCGGCTCTTCGTAGATGCGCCTTTTCGACATGGTACGTATCAAAACTTATAAGCTTGTCGCGTACGAGGTTCCGAACATGCTGCAGTTTGTCACTCTCGAAAAGCGTGTGCGGCGAGTCCGTCGGTACGTGGCGATCGGCGGTGCTCTCCGACGCGTCGGCGGTGGCGAGCGGCGTGCTCGACGGCCCGGTGGGATTGCTCTCGGAGGAGTCGAGGCGCTCCTTTAGGTCCGGCGCCGATCCGTGCCGTTCACTGGAAGCGCCGGACAGCGGATCGAGCCCCTTTTTGCCGTCGTGCGTGCGGTAGACTTGTTTGAAGTGCCGCAACAAGTAGCGCGCGTCGGTGTTCGGGGCTTTCACGAGCGGTTCATCAGAATTCGACCTCGACTTTTCTTGTGAGATCGGGCATACGCAATCCTCGCCATCTGCAGTTTCGCAGTCGTCGCATACCTTCAGATTCGGTTCGGGGTTTTCGAGAAGCGCGAACGTGTTTTTCGGCGGGTTCGGCGTGGCGATCATGTTTCTCGAGCGAGCGTCCGTGCCGAGAGCGATCGAAGCGCCTTACTTTCGGGCGAGGATTGCGTCTCCACGCATGCTGTTGATAAGGGCTTCTTTTTCCGGTACGAAACAATATTGATCACACGATGATCGAACTACACGCGGGAGCGACCTCAAACTAACTTGTGCACAAGCGTATTTCGCGCGTGAAAATGGCACGTGCGCGTGGCTGCGTAAAGGTGCCGATCGAGTATAAACCCATGCAGAAGCGGTGGAACGTCGGGGAAAAAACACGCCGCCGATCTCTCACACAATGGCCCGTTGATATATATAGATCTACGAATACACAACACCACAAGAACTTTACCTCAAATTAGGACGTGGGTGTCGTATCCGGTTTCACACGAATTCAAATAAAATCCCGTCTCGTGGGTCACGGACATCCTCTGGATCTACTTTCACAGGCTTTTTCTTCTGCCGACGATCTACCTGAAACGTCTCGTAACGATCAGCGCCTCTCGCCTCGATTATTTATCCGCTCAACATACATGTCAACAGGTGCCCGACTACCGCGAAACGGGCAAACCTGATGGATTGGGCTGTGTGGTTGTGTACTGTAAACAGTGCTATATCCTCAGAATTTGCCACTATAGAGCTTGTAAAGGAAGCCAACAACGGGATGAGGTCTTCTGTGGCGTTCGCTTCCATTTCGCCGTGCTTCCGTTTGTTAGTTGCTTCAAAAAAATGGTACACGGATTGCGTTTTTTCTAGTTCCGAAATACGGCGGTATATTGTATCACGAAGTGTATCACGAGGTGAACCTTCAGGTGTATCATTTAGTATAGCCTCCATCCGTTTTTGTAGAACGCGTATGAAGTCCACCTTTAAAAACTCACAGAAGATGTTCTTCTTCGGTACCTTGAATACGCGTTCTCGTAGCCTTGTCTGAAGCCTTCGTGTAACACCAAAAAAACGGTCGTCGCTGAAACGTTTGATGGAGTCGTCGGTGAACACGCAGGAAAGAATCGGCGATTCTAGCGGTTCGTTATCAAGACCCCATCTGAGCAAGACAGGATCATCAAGATTGACACACAAACAGGTATCTAGTATCTCTCCATGGGTCTTTGGACCCATGGGAATCTTTCTAATAAAAAAATCAAAAAAATCGATTACGGTATTACACCCAAGCGCTTCGGTCTCGAAGTCTCGATAAGGTCCCAACTCGTAATTTACGAGTGTGGTCATGGTATCCACGAAATCGTCCACCACTTCGACACGTTCGTACCAAACGGTGTTGTTTGCACCAACTTCCGTCAGGCGACAAGGGAACTTTACAGCCTCGTCGATATTTTTGGCCTTCTCTATTATGTCCGACACTGCCTGTTCTTCGGGAAGCGGATACTCCAGCTTCGCTTCGGGCGTCACGAATATGTTTTGTAAGTACGGGTGTTCGTGCTGCACGGACGCATCGTTGTACCTCGTCATGTTCATGTAGATTATGCAAGTATCTGCGTTTAGAAACGTATCGTCCAGCTCTTTCGACGGACTGCCGAACGTGTGCTCCAGTATTTTTGCTCGAGCGGTCAGTCCGCATTGTTCTGTGGGTAAAAATACAGATATATTTCGAAGATATTCCGCGATGCTTGGATTGGCGCTGCAAAAATCTTTGAGAACCGATATGCGGAAAAGCACGCTGTAACTCCAACTGCTGTCGGCAAGTGCGACGGGTTGCGGTTCTTTCAAGTTGAGCACTTTCACACGAAGCTTGTTTAATCGCACGAATACGCTTTTTGCCACAGTCGCGCACAAGTTCTGCTTGCTGTCATGTTCCTTTAAGATGGCCACTGTCGGATCGGTCAGGGTGTCGATGGGAAAGCTCGTTTTGATTTTTTTGACTGTGTCGTATTGCACAACGTGGGCTTTGTCGTCGGTTATGTACGCGTAGTTATTTCTGACCAGATTTCCGACATCGTAAACTATCGTATCGAGTATTCGTAGCATGGCGAGGTGATCGGATTCCAGCCATTCGCCGGCTGTCAAATTTACGGCAGTCGCGTGACGTGACAACTCTAGTACGCTTACCAGAAATTTGAGTACGCTTTGGAGAGTGCCGGCCGGATACCATTCAAGGTGTATGCTTTTGTATCTGGTTGTTAATAACCGGTTCATTTCGCTCAAAGGTTCGGATTTTTCGAATGCACGACAGAGAGGCATACCCGCGTCGTGCGTGGCGTCGGGACTCGGGTGTTCTCTGTAGTAGTAACGCAGCACGACCGCCATTTTTTGTTTCACATTCGAAGCTTGCTCGTAATCTCTTACGAACCGTATCACGGAGGGTGATGGGAGGATCGTGTATCTCAGAAAGTTGCGCAGTGTTTCTCCATTGTCGACAACGAATTGCGGAGCGTATTTGTACGGATCCCCTCGGATTTTCAGGATTCTGTTGTCTTGCAACTCGGCGACATCGCTACAAAACGTTTTATCGTATTCTTCGTATACCGATAGGGGATTACCTGCGTACGGCATCGTCTGTGCGTTTACGGTGTACAACGATGTTACCTTGCCGGTGTGTTCGTCCAACTCGGCGTCGATACAATTCGCCATGAATTTGCGATGGACCAGATCCGAACGATCTATCGTGTTTTGGCACACTTCGTGCGTCTGATTGAAACCGATGGTGCAAATCTTTACACCCGCTTGCATGTTAGGCAATGGATGACTGCACATACGAATGGCGCGATACATGTTTTGGCGAAACTCCGTCTTGTTTGCGGGAGTTCCCACGAAATATACATGGGAGACTCCTAGGAAATCTGCGCCGGTAGTGCAGGTTGTCGTGATGAGCAGTTGCAGGTGCGCGATGTCGCTCTCGAGTTTATCGATATTTACGTCCGACTCAGCATCTTTCACGCGACCGAATCTCCGCATTAGCACGTCGTTGTATTCGCTATCACCCGGTTTGGCGATGCCGTAGCAAACATGGGGATTTTTATCAATAACCCTTTGCATTCGATCGTCATACACGATGCGGGATTCCGACGTTATCCATCTGTCCGGATCATTTTCCAATCGCTGTACATCAACGAACATTCTTGTTATACGCGACCGTGTCGGCTCGTGCCGCAGCGGGTCCACCAATTCGTTCGTTTTGTTTTTTATTGTAGGGAGGAAAAGCAAATATTTATGAGACTGGCCTCGCTCGTGATTACGCACGATCCAGCGCAGTAGCTTTTCCAAGTTTTGCATGCAAGCCGCGAGTACGGCGTCGTAAGTGGTTTGTGTATGTGTCGACACGTATTGTGGCTTTTGTGTAACCATGTTTGTAATTCTCTTGTACGTATTTCGCACTCCGTTCCAAGTTGGGAGGCTAGAAAATTCGTATTTGGGTCGCAACGTGAGTGGAAGTTCGTCCAAGTACGACACCGCGAATGTATTGTTTGCTTTACCGTACATCCTTTCTGTAACGGTTAGGTAGTTATTCCACTTTTCGCGCGAAGCGCTGTCCGTCAGCAAGGTGCCGGAGAGCATTACGAAAATGACATTCATCGGTTTTGTAACTGGCGGCTCCTCACCGCCTACTCCCAGATCCTTAAGATTTTTCGCAAAATTTGTGAGCGCCTTCATGTGGTTTTCGGTGGCCGTAAACATGTGCGCTTCGTCGAAAACGAAGACCAAGCTTTCATATCGTGTATCCTCACTAACGCTTCGCGCGTCTATTTTCTGTTTGGCATGCTCGTAAAAGCGATTTAAGTCGGTGTCGATAGTGGCTACGGTTGAGTTTGGTGAAATTTGCGCGTAACTGTCCTCCACTCTGAGCGCCGGATCAGAACCAACGTATCCTTTGTATTGCCATCTATTGTTTTCTAGTTTCGCGTATTTGACAAAGGGAGAATTGTAAGTTCCGGTGTTGTGACGTACGTCGATCATAGTGGCGAACGTGTCGAAGAAATCCTTTTGGGTTTTTTCGGACACTATGTATACACGATGAATGGGACGCCCCTCTTCCCCTTTAGGGCACAACAGCCTCACGATGTTAAAAAGAACGTCGGACTTGCCGCTCCCCATGAGGTGTTGAACAAAAAAGGTGTGAAATTTGTGCAC
The DNA here is from genome assembly GCA_001247695.2 of Cymbomonas tetramitiformis. NCBI lineage: Eukaryota > Viridiplantae > Chlorophyta > Pyramimonadophyceae > Pyramimonadales > Pyramimonadaceae > Cymbomonas > Cymbomonas tetramitiformis. The sequence goes on along the minus strand of LGRX02035942.1, from coordinate 75,277 downwards.
AGACTGATTGCCATATTCGGTGTGCATGCCATTGGCCATATCGAGCGTGTACTGAGATGCGAAACGCTGCCACGGTAAAGGCAGATCCGTTCGGCGATGAAAGAAGTCGATGTGTTTGGTAGTCGACGTCGCTTCGCCGTGCATGTGTTGGTCGAGGTTGCGAATGAACCCGCAGGCGGAGCATCCCTGACTTCCATCCGTGCTCAGTATCGTTCGCATTCCGTGGTCAGTGTTGGAGATTCCTTCGAGGTACGCTTTGAAGCGTTCTCGCGAGGCCTCAATACCGGATCCGAATGTAAACGTTGTTTCGTTTGAACGATCCGCGGCGAGATCCTTGGTCGATCTCTGTGCGTGGCCAAACATTGTACTGCGAGCTTTGAGTTCGGTCAACGGGGTGGTTCCGTCTCCTGTTATTGCTTGACATTTCTCGGAATCCATCACAGACCCGAAGTGACATTGATCGAGCGTACGGTCGAATTTTTCGGTCAACTCCGTCAGATCTTTCACCGTTCTGGTCGCGTCTATATTGGACCGAGTCTCTCGCATGGTCAAATAGATCGACATCTTGGAAGTGCGCGCGATCGGTGTTCGATGCGAAACAACCGCTCGACTCTCTTCGCGCTCACGTGGACGCACGTATTTATACTTCGGACGCGCGTATTTGCGAAGGGCGAACCGTTCGGATCGTGCTTTTAACGACTTATGTTGGGAGAGGGAGAGAGAGAGAGAGAGACCGTGTGGACGTGTGTCGATTCTCCACTCGACGGCGAACGATTGAATTTTTGCGCGTACACGGCATTAGTAAGCAAACCCTTACGGGAGAAAAAATGAAACAACCACGCCCATTGGGCGTATGAGTAAATGAATTTCCCCGGCCCTACTCTGGGCCGGAAAACTCTTACGGGAACCGGTATCGTAAAAATAAACAAGATCAGTTAAGAATCGAAAATTGCAGCAACCGGGTCATCGTTGTTTGATTTCGCTCGTCGGTGAAGTCGGGGGTGCAACGTACGGTGTTGGCGGTTCTACGAAACAGAAAGCACCTCGGTTTGGCCACGTGTTCGAATTTCTGAAAGCCTCTCACACATTGAAATAACGGACGCGCAGGGTTCAAAGCTCGCGTCGGCGTGGAATTTTGCGTAAGGAGATCGGCTTGTTCGGGAGTGCTACCAGGTTTGATGAAGGCGACAACGCGGTGGTCGCGTGTTTCACCTAGCACTTCTGAAAGCGCCGATTGGCACGATGGCTGCAAACACGAGGACCGCGCGCACGCAAGAGCGTTCAGCTCCGAGACACGCGCGGTCGGGGGGCGAGATCCGCGTCATTCACCAGCAACCGTTCTGCGCCGTTGTCGCCACAACAGCGTCCGAAGAATTTTATCCCATTCGGAGTTTCCGGCTTCGTCAAGAAGCCGCACTCGAGGAGCGAGGAGCGGATAACACACTCGGCGCATCATCGGGTCGTGTGGTGCGTCACCGTGTGCGCTCGAGGGGGGCAACTGTCGGAGCGCGTGGCGAGCAGAGCGGAGGGATAGAGAGAGAGAGAGGGAGATAAAGCCTACCCGCACATCAATCTCACGAATTTCTTAAGACTCTTTTCGATTTCGACGCGTCGATGCAACTTTCGCAGGTTGTGAGAAGGACGGGACTCCGTATCGAGGGGTGTCGAACGTCGCTGAAGGCGAGACCGAGCTCCGACGCGCGCGAGACGCGGTCGATCGAAACGATTCGGTTCTCCGTGGCGTCGCGACGGTCGAACACTCGAAGAACGAAGCATGACAACGTCGACGACGCGAGTGCCGACCCTCACGATCTGTTCGTTCTTCGATGAGGGCGGTCCCTTCTCGGACGTGTGGCGCGCGCACCTGGCGCCCAGGCTGCGCCCCACCGATCGAGCGGTGCTGCGCATGTCGTGCAAGCGGGCGCGCTGCATGTTTCGGGAGGACGTTCGGCTGCATGTTCGGCACCTCGGTCACACCTGGAGCTGCTACCTCTTCGGGCTGTCTCACGCGTTGCGCTTCGAGGAGCAGCGCACTTTCCGTGTCGCGCTCTTCCGTCAGCTGTTGGAGTCTGGGGACGTCGAAGCCGCGCGCGCGGCGCACGAGCGGGACCGGTCGCTCTTCGACGAGGCCGCGATGGCCCTGGCCGCATCGCGCGGGCACATCGACTGCGTGCTCCTCATGAAGGCGAATGGGGTGGCGCCGACGTCGGCGGTGATGGCGAGGGCCGCAAGAAACGGGCGGTTGGAGTGCATGCGCCGCCTGCGCCGCGAGGGTTGCGCGTGGCACTTTTCCGTGTGCTACATGGCCGCGCAGGCCTCCGGAGCGGAGTGTCTCGCGTACGCGCGATCGAGCGGCTGTCCCTGGCACCCTCACCACTGCATGGAGGTGGCCATCTCGACTGGATCGATGGCGTGCGTTCGTTACATCCAGAGCTGCTCCGACTTTTGGTGGTCCTCGGAGCTTTTTTTGACCGCCGTGGACACGGGCGACGTGGAGATGATCGACCACCTGCATCGCAGCGGTTGTCCGTGGACCGAGGGGGCGTCGGTGCGCGCCGCCTCTAACGGGGATCTGCGTAGCCTGATGCACCTACGCGAGCGCGGTTGCGCCTGGAGCGAGTCCGTTTGCGACATGGCGGCGCTATACGGTCACGCGGAGTGTCTCCGTTTCGCGATTCGGGAGGGTTGTCCGTGCAACGCGACGAGCATGATCTGCGCCGCCTCCGGTGGCTATTTGGAGTGTCTGCAGCATCTTCGGAAGAGCGGGGTCGCTTGGACGGAGGAAACCATGTCGCACGCCGTGATGAGCGGGAGCACGGAGTGCGTGCGTTACCTGCACGAGAACGGGTGTCCGCACGACAACGACGTTTGCGAGGACGCGGCGTACTACGGCAACCTGGAGTGTCTGGTGTATCTGCACGACCACGTTCGGAGGATGGACCCGAGCGTGCACACGGCGGTGGAGACGGGGGCGCATCTCGTGCTCGGTCCCGTCTCCCGCGTGAAGTTCAGGGATCACAAGGAGCGGTTCGACGGCGTGCGGCGCTTCGTGCAGAGCGTGCTGTTCCCGAGCACGCTTTACCAGACCTTCGTCTGAGGGACGGCCGCGCCTCCGGCCGAAGTCGACCTTTGGGCGTGAACGAACGCATCGAGTGCGCGAGGAGGTGTTGGAGGGGGCGACGTTGTCGTCGTAGGGCGATGGATGAGATAGCGCACGTGAACTTCCGCGCGGATAATGTATATATAGGTGTGCGTATCTACGTTATCCATAAGCACGAATCGAGAGGGGGGAGGATACGAGCGTGCGCTGTCGCGATTGTGAGCCGCGTCAGGCTTTCGACCATTCGGGTTCCGGTGCGCGGCATCCGGCGAATTCGGAACGATCCACGAACGGAGCAGCGCGCGCTCGTCGGGTGAGGCGGGATGTCGGTCGTAGTCGCTGGTAGATGGCCGTTCCTAGTACGCGCGAACGGAATATCTGCGCATCAGCAGGATACGCGCGCTGCGTCGTGGAATGGTCGGCTTTGTCAACGACTGTCGGAAATAACTCGCCGATTAAACATCGACACGCCGCTCGAGCCAAGCATTTATCAACGCGTCCCCAGCGATTTGCAGACCGTCGCACAATACGTGCGGGATAAAAAAAACGATTCCGATAGCGACTCCAGCGACTCTTCCAGTAGCAGCGACTCCAGCGACTCTTCCAGTAGCAGCGACTCCGAAGACTCGTCCAGCAGCAGCGACGACGACTCCTCTACGGACACCGCCGCGAGGAAAAAGCGGGACCACCGGCCGCGCGCAAAGGGGAAGAAAACAAACACCCGAACCGAATGCCTGCGGTGCCGCGTCTGTACCTTGCCTGTACCTCGTCGACAATAGCAAACAGGCAGATCGTGATATAAATATACGCGGTGGCGGCGAAGTTAAAAGATCGAGGAGTGGTTGAAGACTCGCCTTCAAATTTAGAAGCGCGGCGTACCGTCCCTTCTCAAACTAGCTGTCAGAGAACGGTGTCAGGATGTCGCTCGTAATCATGAACATGCCCAATGAGAATCGTGAAACAATCAATCCAGATTATCAGAAGATGCACGATTGGGAGTTTGTGCATCATTTTGCGGATCATTTTGTCAAATCCGATACTTGGGTCTGCTTCCTTGATACAAGGTCGAATCTTATAGAAATGTACACGATCAAAGACGCGAGAAGGAACGCGGATAAATTGGAATTAGAATTAATCCGTGCATTATCCCCTACTCACACAAGAGTTTTAAACATCGTCACGACAAGACCAGGCGTTGATCAACGTAAAAGCATGCTCCTCACAGTGAACGATCCCAACGTTTTAGCGATTACATTCCTGCGCGAGGGAAATGATGTTAAAGAACTGATTGTGAGAGATGTGAAAACGGCGCTTGACAACTTAAATGCAGGATATATTAGCGGTATGCCCGAGTTAGACTTTGTGCGGATGCTTGCAACATTCGACTTTAAAAAGACGCTGACGTGCACCATCAAAGATAACCATGAGCGCGTACATAATTATCACATCACCGATGCATTTCGATATGAGAAGGTCGATATTCTGGAGATTCAAGATGCAGTAGTCGGTAGGTCGCCTAAATGGCTTCTTCTGCAATTGCAATTTAGACAATTTAAAAACGAGCAGTTACATCAAAGGATTTCAGTGGTGAATTCGAAACCAGACAAGTTTGATGTAAAGCCCGATTACAATCCAGACGAAGTTAAATTTGAGTTCACTCTGCAAAATGGGAAAAAAAATATCCAGGTCAATCCCTCAAATCGTCTGAGCTATATAACAGTAGGTTTGTTTGTCACGTCAACGTATTCATACGGAAACGAGAGAGAGAGAGAGAGAGAGAGAGAGAGACGGCACACGGGGTTTTTGATTCGCCTGATGAGACGGTATGCCTATCGAATATCTGAACATTGTGCATAAGCAGTCTTGTAGATATTCTTAACATGCGGAGGTTAGCACGCGGAGATACCACTAGACGTTCGACCGCTGACGAATCTTGGTTGTCACATCGCGCGTTTTATTGGATAAGAATTGTAAAATTCGTGTGATATCATGGTGGCAAATCGAGTTCGTGACATGTGCATAAAATAATAACAGTGCGTGTAGTCAACTCCGCTATGCGACGCCGCATCTATACATGCTTCCTCTTGTCGATCTCGCCTCGAACTTCAGACACACACGTCGCAAAATTTATTTTCGTTCCGTTGTCGGAAGTGGCGCGACGCGCGAGCCGCACCGAAGTCCGTGGCCTCGTAGTCCGGTCGTCACGATTCGTAGCGTGGCTTCCAACAAGGTGGCTACCATCCAGTCCGTTGCCACGTTCGTCTCGGCGCTGGTGCCTCCCGTCTCGCTCAACGAGGTCCCCCACTCATGCGCGACCGTCAACGTTCCCGCGCAGATCAATATGTACGACGACAGCGAAATCCATGACCCCGTCGTCGCTGAGCGGAATCGTCCGCGCGAGAATCCCAACGCCGCGGCGGACACCGTCGTCCACGCCACGAGCCACAATCCATTCGCCTCGGCGAAGGTGCCCCAAGGCGTTTCGCCGAAGTTCGAACCAGCGACGGCGAAGCGTTCGTCGCACGCCTCTTCGTCGCGACACCTCGTGAGTAAGGCGGAGCAGCAGTCTTTCGCCCCTTCGTCCGTGCGCTGGTCGCGAAGGACCCCGCATACCGACCGATACGCGAAGTAACGCACGCCCACCGTCATCGCGAACGTGACGCACCTCCATCCGTTCACGACGCTTTCGAATTTGAGAGAGCAGCCCGTCGTAGCTCCGCATTTCTCAAAGTGGGCTTCGGCATCGAGCGAGAAAATCGACAAGTTGTCGCCGAACAACTCGGTCATTCGCCGGTGTCGTATTCTCCGACACGCTTGAAGATTCAGAGGTGCGTGTCGCCAGATGCCCCGAGCGTCCATGTAAGCCAGCGCCGTGGCGGTTCCGAATTCGATGCGGTGGCGATCGACGTCGTCGCAGTTCACCGGCCGGCGATCGTGCATCCGGTATCGGCTCCAAAGCCAATCCATGGCGTCGTCGTTCATCTCGAGGAGACGCGTCAAATTTTTTTGCCGCACCCGGCTTTTGCAGATGCGCCATTCCCAGCATAGACGGGCCATGGCACGAAAGGAGACCCGTCGTCGCGACGGACCACCTTTCGTGTGGGCGAGCTCGAGTATTCTCATCGTCGCCAGCGTCTTCATACGAGCGATGCCTTCTTTTGTCGGTCGGCCAGTCTTCAAGGACCATATGAGATTCGTGTCGACTGCTTCCACGGTGGAGGGCGTGCGCAAATCCAAGAGATCGGTTGTGCGGCGCACCGCTCGTTGATGCGTGATCACGATATCTCCGAATTGTAGGAGCGTTTGGTACACCGAGAGCGCGTAGGCTAGGAGCAGCAAGAGCCATAGGCGATAGGAAGCGCACGTCGCCTGCAACATTTGAAAATCGGACGAATTGAGAATTCATATAAATACATTAAAATCTGGCAAACATGGCACGGATTTTTTGCAAATCTTCAAATTCTGCGTGAAAATTCGAGCTTCGCAAAACTCGCGTCTCTCTCTCTCTCTCTCTCTCTATACAAAACTTATTATTCTTACGGACATGTGTCAAGAGCAAAATTATAGCAAAATCGAGTTCTGTGCTGTGAAAAAACGGTCGATTCGGCGCGTCACCTTCGAACTTTTGCGAGACCGCGAGACGGTTTTGTACTGATCGCGAACTTGTGAAACGGAAGGATTGGGGCTGTTATTCGACGTGATGGTTGAAGACTCTGTCGAATTAAAGGTGGTGCTGCTGACAAGAGGTGATGTTGGCCCCACGCTGCGCTGGAACGTGGCGATGGGTGCGAAAGTGTTTGAAGACAATGTCGGAGCGGTGGTGATGGGCGCGGAGGGTGTCGGGGAGGACGTCGGGGAGG